>CM041783.1:87785337-87816290 GCA_023374045.1 Limonium bicolor | reverse complement strand
AAGTTCGGACACCCCCTTCTCATTCCTCTGTTTTTGCTTCGACTTGTGTCCGAACATTGATGTCCGGACACAAGCTCGGACACTCCGCGTACCTGTTTTCGTAAAACGTCCGAACATCCGTCCGAACATGGATGTTCGGACAGCTCTGTCTCTGCTTCTGTTTTGAGTCTCGACTTGTGTCCGAACATCGATGTCCGGACACAAGTTCGGACAGGCTACTGTTTTGGAGATAACTTGCTCGTTTGAGCTCCGTTTTGACTTCCGTTTGCGGGGTTGGATTTCCCTTCTGATTTCCAAGCTATCGATGGGCTTTCTGGTGCCTTTGGTGCACATATGCTTATTTGTATTTAAGCTTCTGTTTTGGGACCTAGTTATCTCTGTGTCTGAGCCTTTGGATGGCTGGTTACGCTGTCTCGTAGCGCGCTATGTAGGATCCTTCTGTTCACGGGTGATGTTCCCCGTTCTGTTCACAGGTGTTTACACCTGTTCTGTTTACGAGTGAGGTTTCCTCGTTTTGTTCACGAGCTGGTTGCTCGTTCTGTCTGTATGCTGTGATCGCTAGTGTCCCACTCTGTTTTCTGCTTCCGTCTGCTTCTGCTCTGTTTGGTCCCTTATTGATTGGACTTCTGTTTCTGATTTCTGACACGCTTATGGATTCTTTGACTCCTTCTGATTTGTCAATATTCTGTAAATGTTTTGAGCATGCTGGTTGATGAAGTTGGTCATCTACTGGGCATAGTTGTGTGCTCATTCCCCTACTTCTAACGCTTTTGCAGATTGATTAGCGAGGATCGTCTCCCCTCAGCTTCTGGAGTTTAGTTGCTTCGTTGTTTAGTTTCTTTTGAGACCTTTGTATTGAATTTGGGCCTTTGGGCATATTTTGTTAGCTTCCGCTTTCGACATCTGTTTGGTGGGTTCTGTAAAGACTTTTGGGGATGTTCTAACATCCTTTGCTTATACTTTATTTAAGTATTCCGTTTGGGCCTTATTTGACTATCTGTTTAAGTTCGTTTATTAGAGCCTTGCGTTATTATGTAATAATACGCGGCGTGTAATACCCCTAACTCCGAGGCCAGTGTTTGGGGGTGTTACAGGTGGTATAATTGCTTAGAAATGAATTGGCATGGTAATAGGAGATGTATTTGGGATGCTAGGAGTGACATTGATAGAGGGAGTATTGAGTGGTAAAAGTGGCAACAAAAAAATCTGTTGCATTAGAGGAGTAAGAACTAGTGTAAGTGTTGAGAAGGAGTAAGGAAAAATGTGTAAGTGAAGGTAGGAATTGAGTAGTAGGTTTGGGGGATGAACTAAGGCTATTTTGAGGGCCTAGGTAGTGTTAAAACATGTGGGATTACATGTGGGAAGATTGGGGAAACAATGGGTAAAGGTTAGAACTGAAAACAGAAATTAAAATGCAAATACTGGGCCGGACCGACCTTAGGACCGAACCTGCAAGGTCGGTCGATCCCAGGTTTACAAAGACGGGAAAGCTTCTGGAATCGACCGGACTTGCGACCGGACTTGCAAGTTCGGTCGGACCAGAAAAATTCTCCCGTCTGTAACCTACTGGAATCGACCGGACTTGCGACCGGACATGCAAGTTCGGTCGGCCAGAAAAATTTCCGTCGAGCAAGCTACTGGAATGGACCGACCTTGCGACTGGACTTGCAAGGTCGGTCGGCCTAAAATTTTTCCGTTAGTAACTTACTGGAATGGACCGACCTTGGGACCGGACTTGCAAGGTCGGTCGGCCCTGGAATTTTCACCCGATGTAACCTACTGACTCGGACCGAACTTGCAAGGTCGGTCGCAAGTTCGGTCGGGTCAAAACTTACAAAAAAAAAACTATAAGACTATGGTTAGTATATGTATGTATGTATATGTATACCCACCTATACATACGTGCATATATGTGTAAGTAAACCATTGTTAAGTAATTAAAAGTAAGTAGATAAAATGTAAGTATAGGAATGTGAAGACCTAGTAAGTATGAGTTAGGAAGCGTAAGGGTAACCGAATTAAGTTAATGATAGTTAGATTAATTATTCGGTTGTATGGATATCATAGGATTTGAATCGTGAATACCGGAGGAACGTTGGGATACAAGTACAACGGTGAAAGGTATGATTTCTTCATGCCCTGTATCCTAATCTGGTTACCCCGATTTGTGTGCTTATTTGACCACCTAAATAAGATAAATGCATGAATCGGACTATATTGTACTTACCTGTGCTTGACTTATGTTGTGCTTGATATTTATTGTCTTGAGCACTAGTTTGTATAATTCATGAAATATATGAATGATGATGATGGTATTCGAACCTCGTATTGTACTTGCGTAATGTATTGTACCTCGTATGTATGTGTATATGTGTATTGTATTATTGTGGCCTGGATGTTGACTTGTGCTAATTCCTAACTACCTAACTCCTAACTTAAGTGAGTAAATTGGAATGAGTACAAGTCCGATATAGTTTCGGCCACGCGTGAGGATGAGGAGACACAAGAGGTTGGATCCGATTCCTGGTTCGTAAGCTGGTCCACGGCCCAAATCCCTTAAGTGGGTAGCATCCTGGATTAGTGAACCAAGTAAAGCCTGGTGGTGGGACGGTGTAGTCCCTGCCCAGAGGCCATACCGGCTTAACATGAGTAAGAGTAAGAAAGTAAGTATGTATGAGTATGAGTATGAGTATGAGTATGTATGTGTATGTATGGAGTAAACGAGTAAAAGAGTAATCTCCACCCGATTAACCCGGGTGGACCAATGAAGCTAACAAGAACTGTACTTGTGTATGTAATAAGTATGTGTATTCGGAAGAAGGTAAGTATGTATCGGATGGTTATACCGGATTCCTTGTATGTAATAAAGTGTATGTATGTATGCTTGTGTAAGTATTATTGTATTGTGTATAAGAGCATGTATGCATGTATGTTTGAATGAAAATGAACTGCATGTATTCGACCAAGTGGTCGGCGTACCCTCACTAGTACGCGGGGTATGCGGTTATCATGCTCGGTGAAAGCTGACCCCTTCGGGGGACATTTTTAGTGTGCAGGTACCCGAAACGAATATGGTCAAGGAAGAGACCGGAGGCACACCCTTGTATTTAGAAGTAAGTAGCGTGTGAGGAATGGGTAGTAAGTAGCCTCTTAGTGAGTATGTATGAACTTGGAAGAAGCATTGTACTTGTATTGGGAACCTAGTAACCTCGGTTATGTATTTTGTATTGTATGATTTAATGAAGGAGTAAGGTATCGAATAGAACCTTGTGGTATTCGTTTGATGAACGGAGTATGTATCGTGGAAGTGTAGTACTCGGGATTCCGGTCCATCAGACCGATGCTGTATGTAGAAGTAGTAGCCTTGTTAGTCACGTGGGTGACTAACGGCCTTGTATCACCCGTTGTATGTAAGTAAGTATCCGCTGCGTGTATCTGACGTGTAAGGAGATTGGACAGTAAGCATGTATTATGGTAGGGGTGTTACACTTACACTAGTTTTTCCTTCTCCAATGCTACAGATTTTTGTTCTAACTTCTACCATTCAATACTCCTACTACCAATAGCATTACTAGTATCCTCATTACATTATCTTCCACTCAATCCTCCCCTTTATCTAGCTCCTCTCCAAATCTGTTACAAAGTGGTTTACTACACACTTTAAGCTCTCCAAACACACTTAGTTCCTCCTAGTTTCTCCAATGCATTTTAACACTCCATGCTACAGATTTTATACTCTTATACCCTCATACTACAACTACCATGCCATGGTCATTAAACCTCTCTACTGAGTCCAATACACACCTTAGTTCTCCCGTTCACCAAGTCATCCTTAAATGTACATTTTCTACCAAAATTTTGCCATAGTTCACCTACTTTTCTTACTTAGCCACACTTACTCATTCTCACCAAATTCATGCCTATTCTAGCCACACCCATACAAGGGTCCTACCAGCAATCAATACAATACCAATCCATCAATACTTCCTCAATCCACAATACTAATACACATACAATATACTTGGCTCTAAGGCCTACAATTTCACATAGTAGTTCTCAAATACCCAAAATTCCAATACTACAATACCAATACAATATTTTGGGTTCTCTAAATTGGTTCACCCATTCCCATTACTCTAAGGCATTAAAACTTAGCATAAAGAAGGAGCTCTTACCTTGAGCTTACATTTCCTTCATTCCTTTTCCAATTCTCCTCTTCCTTTCTTTCTTGCACAAATCAGCCATATGGGGAATGGAGTTGCCAAACTCCATTCCCGTCACCCAATTAACACAAAAATAGGTGTAACTAAAATACTAACTCATTGATTTACACTAATCCATTGTGTAATACTCCGTATTTTTGTTTTTCAGATTTCATGACATTTCAGTTTATATCGTTGCTTATGATATGTGTTACTTTGGATAGCTGCTGGGACGTCGGAGTCCTTAAATTAAAAGACGAGGGCAAGGAGGTCATTTCCCCTCTCTTTATTTTGGTAAGGCTTAATTAAGGAAGGTTAAGTCATTTTGGTTTCTTTTCCAATTCACGATCAGTTTGTAATAGCGCGTTCTCCTTTTGACAGTTTTCACGATCTTCTTCTCTGCTTCCCCTTGTGCTTGGTGAACTCTGTGGGAATGTTGCTGCTGCTGTCAGATTTCTGCGTCGAATTCCCGCTGTCTTTGTTCAGATTCTTCTCCTCTGCAAATCAGGTTTGATTCTCTTTCGATTCGGATGGTTTCCGCTTCTGTTTTGAGAGGGCAGTTTTTCTGATTTTGGGGTCTCTTCTCTGCGAATTCAGTGGCTGTTTGCGCTGCTCGGGGTTGCTGTGCGTCTGGTCTTCCCTCTGTTGCAGTCTGGTGCAATCTTCGTTTCGAATTCATGTAAGTGGGGGATGGAATCGGGGTAGTTTGCTCACCCTCAGGGATGAATTTTTTTGATTTCGTTTCTGTTTTGTGAATGGTGTTGCTTTGTGGAGTTTCTTCTTGATTTTGTGTTGTTCATCGCGTGGCAAAACCCCCGAGGGTACTGATTTACCATTCCGTGGATTTGTGTGAGTTTGGCTTTGATTGTGGTTGGATTTCTGTGCGTTTGTTCGCTCTGTTTTTCGTCAGGTTCGCGCTGTCCGAACATCTGTCCGAACATGTAAGTTCGGACAGTGCATCGGGCGCGTTTTGTTTTGAAGGTTTTGACGTGTCCGAACGTCGGTCCGAACTTCGAAGTTCGGACCTGGCGCGAGGATGGTTTTTCGTAAAGGTCTCGATGTGTGTCCGAACTTGCAAGGTCGGACGCAGTTCGGACACGAAGATGATTCTGGCTTTTAACTCTCGACGTATGTCCGAACTTCGATGTTCGGACGTAAGTTCGGACATTTGGATTTCCGCGACTTCTGACTCTCGGCCTCTGTCCGAACTTGCAGGTCGGACGCAAGTTCGGACATGCCACTGTTTTGGGCATAACTTCTCCGTTTTAGCCCCGTTTTTGAGTTCCGTTTGCGGGGTTGGATTCCCCTATCTTTGTACAAGCTTCCTATGCTGTTTATATGCATTGTTATGCACTTAAGATCTGTTTTTGTGAGCTTTTGGTTTTGGGACCTAGTTACTTGCTTCTGAGCCTTGGATATCGGGTTCGGGCTGTCCCTTAGCATGCTGCGCAGGAATTCCTCTCTGTTTATACTCCTTAGGGTCTCCCTTAGGACGTTATTTGACCGACGGGTCTGTTAGCTGTCTCTACGGCTTCTGTTGTGGGATCTCGGATCCATAGGACCTTATGTGTGTCCTTCTGTTGTGTTAGCTTGTTTCTAGTGTCCCACTCTTCTGTATCTGTTTCTGCAAGTCCGACTAAGTTTGAAATGATGTTCTGCTCTGCTTCTGTTTTGTGTTCCGTTCAGTCTATTTACATGACTTCGCATCCTCTTCTGTTTATAAGTATTCTTCTGCTTCTGTTTTGAGTAGGCTTCCTTGAGGAAGTCTTCTGCTTGCTGGGCTGTTTAGCTCACCCCTTTACTTTGTTGCAGATTGAGCTCGTGGGATCTTCTCTCCTCGTCCCCTTTGGAGCTTGTTTATTTTGTGTGCCTTTAGACTTCGTTTTCTTGCGCTTTGGACGCTTTAGTTCTTTATGTAGCCTTTGGGCCTTTCTATTTGTATTGACATATAAGTATTTGGATTCTGTAAACTATGTTGGTATTTATAAAGGTTTCTTATTCGGTTTTGGGATTCGTTTGCTTAGAGCCTTGCGACGTTAGGTAGTAGACTCGCGGCGTGTAACGGCCCTAACTCCTAGGCCGGTTTTGGGGTCGTTACATTTAGTGGTATCAGAGCCAGGTTGCTCGTTCTTTGGTGATTGTGGGGTTTGTCTGCATGTGTGAGTGTCTGAAAGGTCTGCTGTTTGATGATTGACGGTTTCTGATCGAATTTGGTGTTTGTATTTTTAGTATGCCTCCCCGACGAGTAGGACGTGGTGCAGCTTCAGGCGATGCTCCCCAGGGGGACATTGCAGAGATTGTGCAGCAGGTGGTGACCCAGGTGCTGCAGACCGTAGGGGCCACTGCTGGTCAGGCACGGCAGGAGCCGGTAACGCGGGGGGCAGTAATGTGAAGGCGCTTCAGGAGTTTCTGAAGCTGAAGCCACCTTCCTTTGATGCTAGTGGCGACCCACAGGAGGCGAGCCACTGGATCACCGCCATTGAGGATTTGCTGAGAGTCATGGGATGTGAGGAGGACCAGAAGGTCGGGTTCGCTACTTTTATGTTCCAGTCGGAGGCGAAAGAGTGGTGGAAGACGGTTGAAGGGAAGTACCCCCACCCATGGACATGGGAGCAGTTCAGGGGCTGCTTCAATCAGCAGTTCTATCCCGATGTCTTCAGGGATCAGAAGATTGTGGAGTATGGGAGGCTTCGCCAGACGAAGGAGATGTCAGTGGACGACTATGTGAGGAAGTTTATCTCTCTTTCGAAGTTTGTGCCTGAGCCGGATGATAACCGGAAGGCTAGGAAGTTTGAGGCTGGTTTGAGGGGCGATATTAGAGCTGCTGTGGCACCTTTCGCCACAAGACTTTCAGGGATGTGGCCGATGTGGCGTTGGTGGTGGAGTCTGAGCTGCAGGCTAGGCAGCGGTATGAGAAGAGGGACCAGAGGCCCGATAAGGGCAAGGACCAGAAGAGGAAGGGTCGTGTGGAGGAGCCCGAGAGGCGTGAGCAGACTTCTTCTCAGAAGAAGAAGATAGAGGAGACCGGGGTTCTTCTTCATCAGCATCCCCTGCTGTGGAGAAGTGTGCGAGTGTGACCGTTTCCATCCTGGGCGGGAGTGCTACAGGAAGTCCGGGGCGTGCTTCAAGTGTGGCTCGTTGGATCATCGCATTGCCCAGTGTCCACAGGCTAGAGGTGGAGGTAGCAGTGGCGGTTCTGAGGGCCGAGGAGCTGGTTCAGGGTCCGGGCAGAAGACTGAGCAGAAGAAGCCCCAGACCCAGGCTCGTGTGTACGCTCTAGCTGGTGAGCGAGACCGCGACTCAGGCCGTGTTGTGTCAGGTATTCTTCAGATCTCTTCTCAGCCAGTTTTCTGCTTGTTTGATTCAGGAGCTACCCACTCCTTTGTGTCTGCTGATTTAGTGGGTAGTCTCGGGTTGTCTGCTGTGCCTTGTGATGTGGATTTGTGTATTTCTAGCCCGTTGAGTGGCGTGCCTGCATGTGTGCTCGATTCTGTGTGCAAGTCTGTTCCTTTAGTGGTCATGGATAGGACCTTACCTGCTAATTTGATTCCTATGAATATGTCCTGCTTCGATGTGATTTTGGGCATGGACTGGCTAGCAGAGCACCATGCCCATATAGACTGTGCGGCTAGGAGAGTCGTCTTTGATAGACCGGGTGAGACCCGTTTTGCTTTTGTGGGGAATTCCATTCCTTGTGCTCCTGTGTTGGTGTCGCTATGCAGGCAGTCCGTTCCTTGAGGAAGGGCTGCCAGGGGTTTCTTTGCTTTGCTTGTACCTGAGGTTAAGGAGGGATCCCGGTTGGAGGAGATCCCCATTGTGTGTGAGTTTCCTGAGGTGTTCCAGGACGATGTGCCAGGACTACCACCTGATCGGGAGGTGGAGTTTTCTATTGAGTTAGCGCCAGGGACTCAGCCTATCTCTAAGGCTCCCTATCGCATGAGTCCGGCAGAGCTTAAGGAGCTGAAGGTGCAGCTGCAGGATCTTCTGGATAAGGGCTTCATTCGCCCTAGCGTGTCTCCATGGGGAGCACCGTGTTGTTCGTGAAGAAGAAGGATGGCTCCTTCAGATTGTGCATCGACTATAGGGAATTGAATAAGGTTACCATCAAGAATCGGTATCCTCTTCCCCGCATTGATGATCTCTTCGACCAGTTAGCAGGGGCGACAGTCTTCTCGAAGATCGACTTGCGCTCTGGATATCACCAGCTGAAGATTAAGGTTGAGGATGTGCCTAAGTCTGCTTTTAGGACCCGGTATGGGCATTATGAGTTCTTGGTCATGCCTTTTGGTTTGACCAATGCCCCGTCGTTCTTCATGGATATGATGAACAGAGTCTTCAAACCTTTCTTGGATTCTTTCGTAGTTGTGTTCATTGACGATATCTTGGTGTACTCCAAGAGTGCTGAGGAGCATGAGGAGCATTTGAGGATGGTGCTGCAGACGTTGAAGGAGAAGGAGTTGTATGCTAAATTGAAGAAGTGTGAGTTTTGGTTGGATAGAGTCGTGTTCCTTGGCCATGTGGTGTCGAAGGAGGCATTTCAGTAGATCCAGAGAAGATTAAGGCGGTTATGGAGTGGGCGAAGCCCACTAGTGTGTCTGAGGTGCGTAGTTTTCTGGGATTGGCTGGGTATTATAGGAAGTTCGTGGAGGGCTTTTCTAAGATCGTATCTCCCTTGACTCGTCTTCTTAGGAAGGATGTCAAGTTTGACTGGAGTGAGGCGTGCCAGGAAGCTTCCAGGAGTTGAAGAAGAGGTTGACTTCGGCTCCGATTTTGACGTTGCCTTCTGGGACAGATGGCTTCGAGGTGTTCTGTGACGCTTCCCACAGAGGGCTGGGTTGTGTTCTGATGCAGCAGGGAAAGTGGTAGCTTATGGATCGAGACAGTTGAAGCCGTATGAGAAGAATTATCCTACCCATGATTTGGAGTTAGCTGCTGTGGTCTTCGCCTTGAAGATCTGGCGGCACTATTTGTATGGGGTGACGTGTAAGGTCTACACGGATCACAAGAGTCTCAAATATTTGTTCACGCAGAAGGAATTGAATTTGAGACAGCGGCGTTGGCTGGAGCTTCTACAGATTACGACCTGGAGATCCTCTACCACCCGGGTAGAGCGAATGTGGTGGCAGATGCCTTGAGCCGTAGGGGTGCTCCTGGGCTTGCTTGTTCGTTGTCAGGAGTTCAGAGGTCTGCTATTGAGCTTCAGCGTATGGGGATTTGGGTTGTTCGGTCGGACCGTGCCGGGATGATTGCTTCGATTCAGGTCCAGTCTACCTTGATTGAGCGGATCAGAGAGGGTCAGAAGGGGGATGCTGAGTTGGGTAAGATCAGAGAGAAGTTGTCAGATGATCAGGAGTCAGAGTTTTCTGTGTCCAGCGATGATTGTCTACGCTTCAGAGGCAGAGTTTGTGTGCCTAGTGGAGGCGACCTTAGGCGGGAGATTATGCAGGAGGCTCATGGAGCTCCTTATTCTGTGCACCCAGGAGGGGTGAAGATGTACCGGGACCTCAGAGAGTCCTTTTGGTGGGCGAATATGAAGAGGGAGATTTCTGATTTTGTGGCTCGTTGCCAAACCTGTCAGCAGGTGAAGGCTGAGCATCAGCGACCTGCGGGTCTTCTGCAGCCTCTTCCCGTTCCTGAGTGGAAATGGGAGAGCGTTGGTATGGATTTTATTGTAGGGTTGCCTAGGACATCTTCTGGGTACGATGCGCTTTGGGTGATTGTGGACCGGTTGACGAAGTCAGCTCATTTCTTACCTGTGAGGAAGACCTTCAGCCTGGAGCGCCTGGCTCGGCTGTATATTGATGAGATTGTGAGGTTGCACGGTGTGCCGGCGACGATCGTTTCGGACAGAGATCCGAGATTTGTATCTCGCTTCTGGCGGAGCCTGCATAAGGCGTTAGGGACGAATTTGGCTTTCAGTTCGGCTTATCATCCTCAGACCGATGGGCAGACGGAGAGGACGAATCAGATTTGGAGGACATGTTGAGGGCTTGTGTGCTCGACTTCGGGGGCAGCTGGGATCAGCATGTGACATTGATCGAGTTCGCCTACAATAATAGTTTCCAATCGAGCATTGGGATGGCTCCATATGAGGCGTTGTATGGTAGGCGCTGTAGGTCTCCTATTTGTTGGGATGACCTGCGGAGAGGGCGATTGTAGGCCCTGAGTTGGTGCAGGGAGCTGTGGATAAAGTTAAGACTATCAGGGAGCGTTTGTTGGTTGCCCAGAGCCGGCAGAAGAGTTATGCAGATCAGAGGCGCCGTCCGCTTGAGTTTCAGGTGGGAGACCACGTATACCTGAAGATTTCTCCAGTTAGGGGTGTTGTCCGTTTTGGTAAGCGGGGCAAGCTGAGTCCTCGGTTCGTAGGGCCTTTTGAGGTGCTTGGGAAGGTTGGGCCGGTGGCTTACAGATTGGCATTACCACCAGCTCTAGCAGGAGTGCATGACGTGTTCCATGTGTCGATGCTCAGGAAGTATCTACATGATCCTTCGCATGTGATTGACTATGGTCAGCTTCGACTCAGAGATGATTTCACCTATGAGGCAGTTCCGGTTCGTATTTTAGCTCGGGATGTTCGTCGGCTTCGTAGCAAGACTTTGCCTATGGTTAAGGTGCAGTGGTCTGATCAGTCCGAGCGTGAGGCGACGTGGGAACTCGAGGAGGAGTTGCGTGCTAAGTTCCCCCCTTTTCGAGCAGCGAGGTATGTTGAATTTCGAGGACGAAATTCCTTTTAAGGGGGGAGTGATGTAATACTCCGTATTTTCGTTTTTCAGATTTCATGACATTTCAGTTTATATCGTTGCTTATGATATGTGTTACTTTGGATAGCTGCTGGGACGTCGGAGTCCTTAAATTAAAAGACGAGGGCAAGGAGGTCATTTCCCCTCTCTTTATTTTGGTAAGGCTTAATTAAGGAAGGTTAAGTCATTTTGGTTTCTTTTCCAATTCACGATCATTTGTAATAGCGCGTTCTCCCTCTTGACAGTTTTCACGATCTTCCGATCTTCTTCTCTGCTTCCCCTTGTGTGCTGGTGAACTCTGTGGGAATTGTTGCTGCTGCTGTCAGATTTCTGCGTCGAATTCCCGCTGTTTTGTTCAGATTCTTCTCCTCTGCAAATCAGGTTTGATTCTCTTTCGATTCGGATGGTTTCCGCTTCTGTTTTGAGAGGGCAGTTTTTCTGATTTTGGGGTCTCTTCTCTGCGAATTCAGTGGTGTTTGCGCTGCTCGGGGTTTGCTGTGCGTTGGTCTCCCTCTGTTGCGTCTGGTGCAATCTTCGTTTCGAATCATGTAAGTGGGGGATGGAATCGGGGTTTTGCTCACCCTCGGGGATGAATTTTGATTTCGTTTTCTGTTTTGTGAATGGTGTTGCTTTGTGTTTCTTCTTGATTTTGTGTTGTTCATTCGCGTGGCTAAACCCCCGAGGGTACTGATTTACCATTCCGTGGATTTGTGTGTGTTTGGCTTTGATTGTGGTTGGATTTCTGTGCGTTTGTTTCGCTCTGTTTTTCGTCAGGTTCGCGCTGTCCGAACATCTGTCCGACATGTAAGTTCGGACAGTGCATCGGGCGCGTTTTGTTTTTGAAGGTTTTGACGTGTCCGAACGTCGGTCCGAACTTCGAAGTTCGGACCTGACGCGAGGATGGTTTTTCGTAAAAGTCTCGATGTGTGTCCGAACTTGCAAGGTCGGACGCAAGTTCGGACACGAAGATGATTCTGGCTTTTAACTCTCGACTTACGTCCGAACTTCGATGTTCGGACGTAAGTTCGGACATTTGGATTTCCGCGACTTCTGACTCTCGGCCTCTGTCCGAACTTGCAAGGTCGGACGCAAGTTCGGACATGCCACTGTTTTGGGCATAACTTCTCCGTTTTAGCTCCGTTTTGAGTTCCGTTTGCGGGGTTGGATTCCCCTATCTGTGTACAAGCTTCCTATGCTGTTTATATGCATTGTTATGCACTTAAGATCTGTTTTGTGAGCTTTTGGTTTTGGGACCTAGTTACTTTGCTTCTGAGCCTTGGATAGTCGGGTCGGGCTGTCCCGTAGCATGCTGCGCAGGAATTCCTTCTGTTTATACTCCTTAGGGTCTCCCTTAGGACGTTATTTGACCGACGGGTCTGTTAGCTGTCTCTACGGCTTCTGTTGTGGGATCCTCGGATCCATAGGACCTTATGTGTGTCCTTCTGTTGTGTTAGCTTGTTTCTAGTGTCCCACTCTTCTGTCTGTTCTGAAGTCCGACTGATTTGAAATGATGTTCTGCTCTGCTTCTGTTTTGTGTTCGTTCAGTCTATTTACAATGACTTCAACCTCTCTGTTTATAAGTATTCTTCTGCTTCTGTTTTGAGTAGGCTTCCTTGAGGAAGTCTTCTGCTTGCTGGGCTGTTTAGCTCACCCCTTTACTTTGTTGCAGATTGAGCTCGTGGGATCTTCTCTCCTCGTCCCCTTCTGGAGCATGTTTATTTTGTGTGCCTTTAGACTTCGTTTTCTTGCGCTTTGGACGCTTTAGTTCTTTATGTAGCCTTTGGGCCTTCTATTTGTATTTGACTAAGTATTTGGATTCTGTAAACTATGTTGGTATTTATAAAGGTTTCTTATTCGGTTTTGGGATTCGTTTGCTTAGAGCCTTGCGACGTTAGGTAGTAGACTCGCGGCGTGTAACGGCCCTAACTCCTAGGCCGGTTTTGGGGTCGTTACACTTACACGCTCCAGGGCATGTCCGAACGTCCAAGTTCGGACGTAAGTTCGGACGTGCCCAACACCCATTTTCCTTATCTTTAAACTCTTACTCAACTCTTACCAAAATCCCTAACATCTATTATGTTTTATCCTCGGTTTCTAAATGGCATCTCATGCCTATGTAACCATTATACCAAGGGTTTCTTCATCACCTTAACGTCATCTCCCAAGCATCTTATGCATATCCGTTTGCTTTGCTCAAGCTTTTCAAAGCTATATGTAATCTAGCACACGCTTAATCTTCACAAGTCATTATACCTTATTTTTTTCTTCGAACTTGTACAAGCTTCCTAGCTTCCTTAACCATGGTTTTGGTGCCTTAAATTCACCATTGTAACCCTTAGTCCCTCTCGACATCCCTAGGTCTTCCTAGTACTCAAGAACTCCATAGTTTAATTCTCACCAAAACAACACTTACCGTTTCCTAGAACATCCTTAGTCATATAATCTCTAGAACAACTTAAACACCACCCTCCATTTACCTTGACCAAGCACCCCCCTTAGACTTTTTCCACCTCTTTTGTTCAACTTACTCACCATTCTCATGATCATACACTCTTATACATTCCCAGTCATTTTCCTTGACATTTGACAACATTCTCCCACACCTTTCTCTTCCATCACCTAAGTCCGCTCATTAACATCTAAACTAAACCTCATTAGTCCACTACTAGCATCTTCACCCTTACACAAGGTTGTCAAAACTCTCATTGTTTTACTCTCTAGTTCATACCTAAATCACCTTAAAGCGTTATACACCTTTCCATCCAGATTCTGGCACAAGTCTTACCACTCCTCATACCATGACTTGGTGTGTTCAATACACCCATCTAAATTCTAATTTCCTCATAGACCATTCTAGGTCATTCTAAACCTCAAGAACTCCTTAGTTAACTCATTTCCACTCAAATTCCTTTGTAATGACTCCTAGTAAATCCTAGGTCATATTAATTCACCACCATCACCTAAGCACTTATTTTCTACTCAAATTTCGCCATAGCTCCGCTAGTATATTCTCATGCCCAAATGCATTGTTTTTCTCACACAATAATCTCACACACACCAAGTCCTTTCTCATCTTATTTTCTCATCACCCAAACCAACTCATTCACAACAAACTCAATATATTGCAATAATCTTAAATTGCATAGCACTAAGGCTCTTAAATGACATGGCTCTTAGGCCCTTAAATGACTTAACTTAAACACTGAATTTCCCACATATATAAGCTTTCAACCTGCAAATACACTCATCAATCTCATAGTAGTTATAATGCTCTTAAAATCCACCTTAAACTTATATTACTAACTCATTCTCATTAGCTCCTTAATTACAAGTTCATAAGTTTGTTTAAGTTCTTTTTCCTTAGGTTATATAACCCAATACACAATGTAAGCTCTAAGCCACATTGGTATTTATCTAAAACTCATTCCTAATCTTAAACCACCAATAGGTAAGCATTTTACCTTGTTTTCTCAAGCTATCTTAATCTTCTCCTTAGGCCTTCTCTTGCATAGATCTCGGCCACCACTTAAATTCCCCTTGACAATGTTCTAATCAATATTCAAGGACTCATATAAGTACTAAACAATGCACTAACCTCAAGGAATGAAAACCTAGGTTAGAAATGTGTTCTAAGGCATAAAAGTGGATGATTACCTTTGAAGTCTCAAGGTAGACTTTGGCGTTGAATGAAATAGGACCTCCACTAGTCCTTGGTGAATAAATCAAGCTAGAACAAGGCATAAAAACATAGCCCCATGAGAAGGAATTTCGGCCATGTACAAGAAATGATGGAAACATGGTTTTTCTTACATTTTCTTTACCTTAAGAGAATGGGAGAAGATAATGAGCTCTTCAAACTTGATTTTCCTCCATCAATGGAGTTTTCTCATGGCACCAAAATGGAGCTTTGAAAGATTTGAAAAGATAGAAAGATAGGTCTTGACCTAACTAAGACAAATATGCAATTGTTTTGGATTTGGAGCTTGGAGTTGTATTTGGCAAGTGATTGAAGATGGAGAACCATGGAGGAGCAACACTCTCGGTTTTGGAACATAGAGAAGAAGAAGAAACCGTGGGTGAAGGAGAGAAATGAAGAGAGAGAAGAAGAAAGGTGGCTAATATAAGGTATTTTGCTTTAATAAAGCAAATAGTAACTTCTTTACTTATCTCTTCTTTTCCTTCCATTTGATGACTCATGTGGTGACTCCCCACATAAAAACCGGCCACCCTCTTAATATAAGGCTAACATGGTCTTTGTTGACCAATTAATTGACTTATATTGATTAAAACTTAAACTAGTCACCAAATAGTTACTATTCACTAATCAAGGCACATAATCGGGAAATTTTGATTTCCCATTGATTTAGACCTCCTAATGTGATACTAATTAGTACACATGTTGATTAAAGAGTAATGATGGACATTTAGCCACTCAAAACTCAATTCTAAGACAATTTCTCAAAAATGGCTTTAAGACTTCTTAAAGCACATTTTGTGTTTTAACTTGTTTTCAAGCTTGTTTTCTTTGCTAATTGATTTAAATGACCATTAGGATATACTAAGGTCTTATCATGATTTGGGTACTTACCCAAGTCTCTCCAAGCTTAGAGCACGTTTTTGCCCTGATTGCCTTTAAGGCACTTTTGTGTTTTCCCTGGTTAAAATTGTCTACCAATCTTTCTAAGGCATATTTTAGCCTACTACGTCCTAATTTGATGTTCACTTAGCATACTTAGGTTTGGGGTATTTCATCTACCCCCTTAAAAGAACTTTGTCCTCAAAGTTCTCATGCATCTTATCTCATTAGAATACATGTCTTACCTCATTCTTTAGATCATATAGATCATACTTATGTATACTTAATCTCATTGGATCATTGGATCCACCATATTCTTATACTTAAATATCACACAACATGCTTAAGCATGTGTAGCACTCAAAATTCCTCTCCTTTTGATGATTAAAACATTCGCATAACTTCCAACGTATTCTCCCATGTCACCGGTCCGTAGACAATGGCTCATTCGTCCTCGTCACCAGGGCTAGAATACAAACACGCTGCTCTCCCATGTCACCGGTCCGAAGACAAAGGCTCGTGCGTCCCGACTTCATGGGCGAGACTCAGTAAAAAGGTAATCCTTTTTACGAGGTCATGTGAGGAATAATTCCTCTAATTAAAAATACAAGCAACTCCAATTCCATTTTATCTTAAGGCCTCTATTCTTAGTGTGATTTAATTATGACCACTGGTAGGGAGTTTCAGGCATCATCCAACCCTGATGTGATCAGCATCAGTGTAGAACTATCCTTCCACCCAATTTGTGTTCGGTTTCCCTTGATCCCTAGAAAATCAAGTTCCACCTCCCACGTCATTTTCAAACATCCAAATAATTCACCATGTCCAATTTTTATCTTTTTTAGTTCTTCTAATCATAATCAATACATCTCCAAAGTGTGAACTCATTCCATCAAGCATTCCCAATTCATCTCTTAGTAATTACCTCAAGACTTAAATTCCTACTAATTCTATATCAGTCTATACCAACTTCCACTGTCTATACCACATAGCATTACTATATCCTAACTCATGCTCATATCAAATAGTATCTCATAGTGTTATTTATTCTTATCTCACACATAGTCTCATATCGACTCATACCTCATATATTCTTATTTCTTAAGTTTCCTTGATCCTCTTCCTTAATTCTCTTAACTTGTACTCACACCGGAGTTAACAAGATAGGTACTTAATATGTATGGTATCACATCTTCTGTGTGCAATAACCATGATTTATCTCAGAATGTTTATGTAACAACATATTCTCAAATTATTTTGTGCTATGCACACCGTAGTTTATGTCTCAGTACACAAACATACGCTAAGGTTTTCGCTCTACCCCCCTTAAAATGGATTACGCCCACGTAATCAGCGTTACATCATCTTTGAACATAAGTTCAAGATGTCTAATTCTCACCAAGCATTCTTGCTTCCACGTCATCTATCTTATTTATAATTCGATCAGAAATGGCTTAGTCTCTGTATCGAGGATTCTTAACGGTACTTATACCGTTCCTTAATAGTAGTTGGTCTAATCTCAAAGGTAGTGGTCTGCTAGCTTCGCTGCGCGACTCTGAATCTTAGGCTTAATTGTCTCAATGGACAGTGTTATCTTATATACACGACCTTAATGAGTTGTAACTCGTCTATCCATTCTCCTTAAGATCTTGCGCTCATACTCTTAGTGTTTTCTCGAATGTCTAAATTGTTCTCCCCACTGACCTTTGGTCTGAGGATGATTCTTAGTCTGAAACTACTGTTTAGTGCATATCGCGCTTTACAGTCTTAACCTCTTACATCTTAAGACATGTCCAATGTCTGTACATAAAAATCCGTGCTCTTCGCACTTCATAGTCCTTAATTATCTGTTCTTTGGTTCCTCTGTGTTGCTGGCTCAACTGAATTCTTCTCTTCGACTGTTTGTGGTAATAGCTGCTCTTGTCTGATCTTGCGTCGTTGTCCGTGGTACGGAGTCGACTACTTCCCGGTTCCTTCACACACTCGTCTACATGCATGGGGTACCTTACTGGTACATTACTACTTACCCAACTAACTCATAAATGAGCATGTCAGGCCTGCAAGCCCCTGTGGGGGTGCAGTCGTCCACGTCTCGTTTTAGTAAACTCATAGTGTCCGTCACACGTTTAGCTATTGCTAATTATGAAGTATTCTGTTGTCGATCTCCTCTTTCATTGTTCCATAATAACATCTATTGTTCTTCTTGAAGTTAATCAAGGGAAGTCCATTTACTGTGTTCCTGGGTATGTATGCTCTAGCTCTTTTCCTGTACTCCATATTGATTCGGTCCATTTCACTTAATATCTGAGGTCTCTTTCCGTAGAGCCTCTTATCTTGTTTCTCATATTTATGCTACTAGGAATGCACTTCCAGTTCCTTAAGGAATGGGTAGTGTGCCTGTTAAAATCTTACCTAACTAGGTCCAGACTACTGGCATCAATGCACAGCTCGTCTACCATCTTATTTCCTTACTTATACTGGTCTTAACTCATAAATCTAATTGCCTCAGTGTCAATATTTGACGGCTCATACATAATGGTCGCCTTACCGCGCACCATGACTTAATCCACCTTTCTAACTATTGTACTCACGACCACTACTACCGTGGTAGTTGGCTCTTACTATGTTGCCCATTGATGGTGCAACCTCTTACTCATTTATTCTAATGTCTTACCTTATAATCAATCCCTTCTTGGAGTAAACACACTGGGAGTTCGCTTTCTTTCATCCTGATGTTATCTACCATGTAGTTTTAACTGGTTACTGAAGAAGTCATCCACTAAATCACAAGCTCTTCTGAGCATTGATTAATTGACGTGCCACAACGTGCAGTCACAATGTTTGTCTCTGACCATTACTAATTCTTACATCCTGGGTGTTGGATATGGGGTCTATCTGTGCCACCTTCCTTATTACTCAAGTGTATCTGGTATGTTCTAAGGTAATCTCTAGGTTCAGAGTTTTCATTTCCTAAATAAAGTGTATTTTATCTCTAATATGTGAAAGCCCTTTTTGAGGGGTTCGTTCCCACTCATGGCCTCACAACAAGGAGAGGTATCCCCACCCTAAAAGGCATGGTTCGTTCTCCGCTCCTGTCCTTAGCATTATCTCAATATCCTCATTGGTACCTTTTCTTGGTAATCTTCTTCCCAATCTAAGTTATAGGTTTGGTAACCGTTCATATCTACAAATTGTAGTCCCTTCGTGGCTTAAACAAGCTCTCTTATAACTTACTGCGCCTCGGGCTCTGATGTGGTTAACATCCTTGGCTCGTAGGCTCTTAATGCTTAATGTCTCAGTTCATTATTTGTACTCTTACTCATCTGCAGGTCATCCCTATAAGATTCTGGTTCTTTGAGCACTATCCACCGTTAATTTACATACTAAATGTAGTATCAGGTTTCATGATAAGTTGCTGCATCCTGCTTCCTGCTAGGGAAGTTGTTCAGGTGATCTGAGGTTACTTAGTGTCTTGACAATGTTGTCATTTTACTAGACTTATGTCTTTTAATAGTCAAGGTTAGGTTCGTATTAGGCGTTCGCCTTAAGGTGCCCAAGTTGGACATAATCCTGTTATCTTATACTCCCATCTCAACGCTTCGTTCAACTTCCGTTGACTATGCCACCCGTTGATGATCAATCATACTTGGGCGTTAATGAGTTAAACAAACAGTGTTAACTGTCATTCATCAATTGTTTGGCTCGACTCCGCCCGCTCTGTGGGGTAGTCCTCTGAGCTTTCCTTTTCCAGGGTTGTATGACTTTAATCCTTAGTAGGTTATAGCTTACGTTTATTTCTTTTATCCTTGTTTTCTGGGTTTCCGTCATCTTCATTGAAGGATGTTGTTATTGGTATCCTTAATGGTCACTCTGGGAGTCTTATCCCGTTTTCGTTGTAAGTCGATGCTTCAACAGTCTCAATAGTATCTTATAATACATCCCTTGTATATCATTGCTTATATAGTGTTTTTGCTCGCGATACCGAGCAATCTCTTAGGTTTTCCCCTTGGAATTTGAGATTGGTGTTCTTACCGTACTGTCGGTTGTTGTTGTAGTGGGTTATACCGTTGCTAGTATTTATATGGTTTAGTATTTCGTCTAAGCTCAGCTCCCTGCTGGCTGATGTGTTGGTTCATCTCATCATGGTCAGGCCGTCAGGCCCTTCCAAGGTCCTATTTTTTTTCCTGTTCTTATGGATTTACAATCCGATATTAATATATGCTACAACTGTAGCGTTCTTCTATTTCGCCTTGATGGCTTTTCGTGTGGCTTAACCGTGGTAGCACTTGCTATGGCAAGTGCGCCATGCAGGATGGGTTATTGGTACAAGGTACATCGGTAGTGACACTTCCTTCTAATTTCCATGTAATTGGTAGTCCTCGGGACTCCTTCGATAATCTCTTATTTTGGATAACCGTCCATCCGGCAGTTTCCTTGTTGTTTGACAGTACTGTCATTTACCAGGGCGTTCCTCTTTCTGAGGGAATCCCTTAATATTTCCTTATGTCCTATTCCTCGCTCCTGTCTCCACACATTTTGTTGTGGTTACTCAGTAATGATTTTCCTTTAGGCACTACATCACAGTCCTATTTCGGTATACAATTTATATGTGTTTCCACCGTTGTCCGCGTTACGTCTGGCAGGTTTGTAACCTTTTTCATTGTATGGGGTTTGGAGTTCCCGGTTCTTAACTGGACTTTCCAGTAATCTCAATCCTCATGCTCTGTATTATCATACTGTTATGCTCCTTCGGACCACTGTCCGGTACTCAGTTGGTTTATCATTTCCTCATCCATTACACGCGTAGCGCTTTCCTTATCATTGGTATGGGGTTATTTCGACTGCGTAGCATGTCGACCCATGTTGCCGGTAATTACCGTTCCCTTACTGATAATATTCCATAGGTAGCGCCTGTTTCTCTGTTGATGCGCTCCATTTAAAATCTCCCAGTTCTCCATAACTGTTGTACAACAAGTTGTTTCTCGTATTGCTTACTGTTAGCTAACTGCCATATCGGGTTTCCCCGAGTAAGAGAAGGCTTTCTTCTCTGGCGTCTGTCCCACACATTTAGGGTTAGGGATGCGGAGGGCAGGCCTAGGTACTATGGATATCCGGTAAACACCGGGAAGTCCTGGCTAACGCACCTCACACTCTATCTCTTAGCCCTTAACCCGTAACTCAATCTCAGCCTCAATATCCTCCTAAGTTCGGTATTTCTTGTCTTCAGAGCGTAACTACGCTCTGATACCACTTTTTGTAACACCCCAACTCAATCCAAATGTGGTCTCGCAACTTAACAGTATATATATACACATGTCACAGCGGAATTCTTTACAATCCAGGACCTTGCCACGGTCTGACTACAGAATATACCGAACATTAGTACAACATTCTTAACCATATACTTATCCTTCTTACAATCCCCTCACATCCTATACATCTTACTAACTCAAATTGCCATACGAGTGTACAGGCACAACTCGTAGGCCACACTAAACCCTTAACAGCTGTATCCTCTTCTTACTCTCGCGTCGGCCGCTTCCTGATGTACCTGTGTAGTAAAAACAGCCCCCAAAGGGGGTCAGCACGAATGCTGGTACGATCCCCTCATGGCCCCCAAGCTAACGTGGCTACGACGACTAATTGTCGATAGCATGGAGGTTGATTATATGCACAACATAGTAATGAATGCTGTAAACAACCACTCAGATATGAACAATCAAAGTTCACACACAATGAACGACTTAAATGCGTTCCCTTAATTAGAGAGTTAGTTATTTAACTCCTTAAGTAATGTTTCCTCTTAATCTTAGTCCATCCTTATCTTACCTCAATCTGATTCTTATCTTAATCTTAGAAACAACCATCCTTTAATAAGGAGTGGATGTAGCTTATCTTAATCTTAACATTACAAACCATCCTTTAAAAAGGAATGGTTGTAACTTAACTTAATCTTAATCTTAATAATACAAATCATCCTTTAAAAAGGAATGATTGTAACTTAACTTAATCTTACCTTAATCTTAATCATAATCTCAATCTTAATCTCTATATACAAACCTTTCCTGGAAGGGATTGGCCGTATCTAATTCGAACCTGGGATTTAGGTGATCCCACCGCACCATCTTAATGCCACCTACTCTGGACGGGAGTCCAGCGTAGCTGAGCCGGCAACCGGCCCTAGGCAACAAGTCCGAAGACCAGTTCCTTAAGCGGAGGTCGAATCTGCTATAGATAACGACCCCCTTCCTTAGCATGCATGACCGGAGATCGGTCCCGGGTGTTCCTCACTCAGTTCCAGTTAGTAGTTATCTCAAGACCCTGTTTGTTGGTTAACCTCTTTCGGTTCATATCGTCCCTCATTAGGGGGCGTTCCTTAGTCTCACTCAATTCCTTACTAAGCATTGGTTAGTAAGTTCTCACGGTATGTTGTGTTAGTTTTCAAACATCACACAACAATACAATATATATATATAATATGTTCCGGTTGCATGCTTTATCTTGTTTAGTGAGCACACAAAACAAATAGCACACAAGCCGAGGGACACCTCGTTAGCAAGCAGGTCACAAGAAGAAACAAACTGTACCGTTCACCGTTGGTCGTTCGGTTGCTTACTTCTCCACTGGAGTCCAAATTCTCAAACCCTAGAACATTCATTCAATTTTAGGTTGTTAATTACCTTTCCAATAAAGCTAACTTACTTAACTCACTTAATCACTAATGATCCCCATCTTACACCACTTAAGTTCTTATAAACTTAGTCTTAAGTGAATCACTTCTCCCCATAACTTATACCTATTCATCCATTAATTATCATGTTACTCACCAAACATGTCTTAAACAACCTTATATCATATCTTACTTAATATTCCCCATCATTTCCCAACCTTAAACAAAATTTTTTTGGTCAATACAGCACCTTGTCCGAACTTGTGTCCGGACTTCCCAAGTTCGGACACTGTTCGAGACTCTAAGGGTGCAGATTGTCGAATGTCCGAACATGCGTCCGGACTTCCAAAGTTCGGACATTGTTCGAGGCCAAACCAGAAAATAGAAGTAGATGTGTCCGAACTTCTATGTTCGGACGGGTAGTTCGGACGTCAGTCGAAGTTCAGAAGACTTACGCGCTCCAGGGCATGTCCGAACGTCCAAGTTCGGACGTAAGTTCGGACGTGCCCAAACACCCATTTTCCTTATCTTTAAACTCTTACTCAACTCTTACCAAAATCCCTAACATCTATTATGTTTTATCCTCAGGTTTCTAAATGGCATCTCATGCCTATGTAACCATTATACCAAGGTGTTTCTTCATCACCTTAACGTCATCTCCCAAGCATCTTATGCATATCCGTTTGCTTTGCTCAAGCTTTTCAAAGCTATATGTAATCTAGCACACGCTTACATCTTCACAAGTCATTATACCTTATTTTTTTCCTTCGAACTTGTACAAGCTTCCTAGCTTCCTTAACCATGGTTTTGGTGCCTTAAATTCACCATTGTAACCCTTAGTCCCTCTCGACATCCCTAGGTCTTCCTAGTACTCAAGAACTCCATAGTTTAATCATTCTCACCAAAACAACACTTACCGTTTCCTAGAACATCCTTAGTCATATAATCTCCTTAGAACAACTTAAACACCACCCTCCATTTACCTTGACCAAGCAACACCCTCCTTAGACTTTTTCCACCTCTTTTGTTCAACTTACTCACCATTCTCATGATCATACACTCTTATACATTCCCAGTCATTTTCCTTGACATTTGACAACATTCTCCCACACCTTTCTCTTCCATCACCTAAGTCCGCTCATTAACATCTAAACTAAACCTCATTAGTCCACTACTAGCATCTTCACCCTTACACAAGGTTGTCAAAACTCTCATTGTTTTACACTCTAGTTCATACCTAAATCACCTTAAAGCGTTATACACCTTTCCATCCAGATTCTGGCACAAGTCTTACCACTCCTCATACCATGACTTGGTGTGTTCAATACACCCATCTAAATTCTAATTTCCTCATAGACCATTCTAGGTCATTCTAAACCTCAAGAACTCCTTAGTTAACTCATTTCCACTCAAATTCCTTTGTAATGACTAGTAAATCCTAGGTCATATTAATTCACTACCATCACCTAAGCACTTATTTTTTACTCAAATTTCGCCATAGCTCCGCTAGTATATTCTCATGCCCAAATGCATTGTTTTTCTCACACAATAATCTCACACACACCAAGTCCTTTCTCATCTTATTTTCTCATCACCCAAACCAACTCATTCACAACAAACTCAATATATTGCAATAATCTTAAATTGCATAGCACTAAGGCTCTTAAATGACATGGCTCTTAGGCCCTTAAATGACTTAAACTTAAACACTGAATTTCCCACATATATAAGCTTTCAACCTGCAAATACACATCAATCTCATAGTAGTTATAATGCTCTTAAAATCCACCTTAAACTTATATTACTAACTCATTCTCATTAGCTCCTTAATTACAAGTTCATAAGTTTGTTTAAGTTCTTTTTCCTTAGGTTTATAACCCAATACACAATGTAAGCTCTAAGCCACATTGGTATTTATCTAAAACTCATTCCTTAATCTTAAACCACCATTAGGTAAGCATTTTACCTTGTTTTCTCAAGCTTATCTTAATCCTCTCTTAGGCCTTCTTCTTGCATAGATCTCGGCCACCACTTAAATTCCCCTTGACAATGTTCTAATCAATATTCAAGGACTCATATAAGTACTAAACAATGCACTAACCTCAAGGAATGAAAACCTAGGTTAGAAATGTGTTCTAAGGCATAAAAGTGGATGATTACCTTTGAAGTCTCAAGGTAGACTTTGGCATTGAATGAAATAGGACCTCCACTAGTCCTTGGTGAATAAATCAAGCTAGAACAAGGCATAAAAACATAGCCCCATGAGAAGGAATTTTCGGCCATGTACAAGAAATGATGGAAACATGGTTTTTCTTACATTTTCTTTACCTTAAGAGAATGGAGAAGCTAATGAGCTCTTCAAACTTGATTTTCCTCCATCAATGGAGTTTTCTCATGGCACCAAAATGGAGCTTTGAAAGATTTGAAAAGATAGAAAGATAGGTCTTGACCTAACTAAGACAAATATGCAATTGTTTTGGATTTGGAGCTTGGAGTTGTATTTGGCAAGTGATTGAAGATGGAGAACCATGGAGGAGCAACACTCTCGGTTTTGGAACAGAGAGAAGAAGAAGAAACCGTGGGTGAAGGAGAGAAATGAAGAGAGAGAAGAAGAAAGGTGGCTAATATAAGGTATTTTGCTTTAATAAAGCAAATAGTAACTTCTTTACTTATCTCTTCTTTTCCTTCCTCATTTGATGATCGTGGTGACTCCCCACATAAAAACCGGCCACCCTTAATATAAGGCTAACATGGTCTTTGTTGACCAATTAATTGACTTATTGATTAAAACTTAAACTAGTCACCAAATAGTACTATTCACTAATCAAGGCACATAATCAGGAAATTTTTGATTTCCCATTGATTTAGACCTCCTAATGTGATACTAATTAGTACACATGTTGATTAAAGAGTAATGATGGACATTTAGCACTCAAAACTCAATTCTAAGACAATTTCTCAAAAATGTGCTTTAAGACTTCTTAAAGCACATTTTGTGTTTTAACTTGTTTTCAAGCTTGGTTTTCTTGCTAATTGATTTAAAATGACCATTAGGATATTACTAAGGTCTTATCATGATATTGGGTACTTACCCAAGTCTCTCCAAGCTTAGAGCACGTTTTTGCCCTGATTGCCTTTAAGGCACTTTCTTGTGTTTTCCCTGGTTAAAATTGTCTACCAATCTTTCTAAGGCATATTTTAGCCCTACTACGTCCTAATTTGATGTTCACTTAGCATACTTAGGTTTGGGGTATTTCATGCTACGCAGTCGAGTTACACCGCAATACCAATGATAGGAAAAGCACTACGAGCGCAATGGATAGGAAAGGATAAGCGATATGAGTATCGGACTGTAGTTCGAAGGAGCATTACGGTGGGATAATACAATGCATGAGAGTTAAGATTACCAGAAAGTCCAGTTGGAAACGGGAACTCTAAACCCCATACAATGAGACAGGTTACAAAACCTGGCCGACATAGCGTAGGCGATGATGAAGACGCGTAACAAACTGTATACCGGAATAGGACTACGATGTAGTGCCTAAAGGAGAATCATTACTTAGTAACTACGACAAAATGTATGGAAACAGGAGCGAGGATTAAGACATAAGAAAATAACAAGGGGTTCCCTCAGAAGGAGGAACGCCTTGATAAGTGACAGCACTATCAAAACAACAAGGAAACTGCTAGATGGTCAGTTGTCCAAAGTGAAAGAACATCGAAGGAGTCCCGAGGGCTACCAAAGATATAAAAAGATTAGGAGGAAGTACCATTACCGACGCACGCAGTACAGGTAGCCCATCTTGCATGGCGCACTTGCCGTAGCAAGTGCTACCACGGTTAAGCTACACGGGAAGCCATCATGGCGAAATAGTAGAACGCTACAGTTGTAGTACACACTAATACCGGATTGTAAATCCATAAGAACGAAAGAATGAGACCTTGGAAAGGCCTGACGACCTGACCATGAAGAGATGAGTCGACTCACCAGTCGGCAGGGAGCTAAACTTGGAAGGAATACTAAATGATATAAATTTTAGTAACGGTACAACTTACTACAACAACAACAACCGACAGTACGGTAAGAACATCAATTCAGAACCTCAGGGAGAGGAACCTAAGAGATCGCTCAATAATCTGAGCAAAACACTACATAAGTAACAACATACAAGGAATTTATCAAGAAATACAATGAAGGCAGCCGACAGAACAACTTCCAACAAGAACGGGATAGACCTCCCAAGGTGACCATTAAGAATACCAATAACAACCATCTTCGTTGAATATGTTAGTAAACCCCAGAAACGGGGACAGAGAGAATAAACTTGAGCAGTAATCTACCAGGGATTAAAGACATACAACCCCAAAAGAGGAAAGCTCAGAGGACTACCCCCATAGAGCGGGCATAGTCGAGCCGAACAGACTGTTGAACGACAGTAAGTATTGTTTACCTAACTCATTAACACCCAAGTATGAATGATCATTGACGGGTGGCGTACTCAACAAATGTTGAACGAAGCATTGAAATGGAAGCACATGATGACCTGGATAAATATCCAACTTAGACACCGTAAGGCGGATGCCTGATACGAACCAGTCCATAATTATTTAAAAGCACGTAAGTCTATGAAAACAACAGAATTGTCACAGACACTGGTTAACGCCAGATCACCTGAACGAACTTCCATAGCAGGAAACGGGATGCAGCAACTTACCATGAAACCCGGTACAACCTTTAATATGTAAACTAATGGTGGATAGTGTTAGAACCAGAAATCTATAAGGATAACCTACAGATGAGTAAGAGTACAAGGAGTGAACCGAGCACCAGCTCTCACCCAATGACATTAAGCACTAAAAGCCTACGAGCCAAGGATGTTAACCACATCAGAGCCGAGGCACAGTAAGTTATGAGAGAGCTTATTTAAGCCATGAAGGAACTACAATTCATAGATATGAACGGTCACCAACCCTATAACTTAGATTGTGGAAAATATTGCCAAGAAAGGGCACCAATGAGAATAATAAGATAGTACATTGTCAGGGGCGGAGAACGAACCATTCCTTTTAGGGTGGGGATACCTCTCCTTATTGTGAGGCCATGAGTGGGAATAAACCCCTCGAAGAGGGCTTTCACTTATTAGAGATATAATACGCTTTTGTTAGAGAATGGAAACTTTACACCTTGAGATTACCTTAGAACATACCAGATACACTTGAGTAATAAGGAAGGCTGTAGAGACAGACCTCATATCCACCACCCAAGATTTAAGAATCAGTAATCGTCAGAGATAAACATTGTGAGTGCACAGTATGGCACGTCAAGTGACCAACGCTCAGAAGAGCTTGTGATTCAACGGATGACTTCTTTAGTAACCGGTTAGATTACATGGTAAATAACATCATAAGGGATGGAAGAACGTGAGAGAAATTAGCCTACTTGCGAACCTGAGATTGAAGCGAAATACCTTCATATTAAGAGATAACAAAATTACAACACGGTTCGGCGACCACCATACTCCGAAATTAGAGAATTCCCTGCGTGTTTACACCAAGAAGGGGTTGAGTATAAGATAAGACAGTAAAATAAATGATTGAGAAGTTGTACCATCAATGGGCAACAGAATAAAGGCGAGCCATGGTCACAGAAGAAGACGTTTAGAACAATACCTATATAAGTGGATTAAGACATGGTGTGCAGTAAAGCGACCATTATGTATAAGCCGTCAAATATTGACACTGAGGTAATTAGATTTATAAGCTGAAACCAATATGAGTAAGGAAATAAGATGGTGGACGAACTGTGCATTGATGCCAGTTGTCTAGATCATGTGAAGTAAGATTTCACAAGAAGCAAGTGCGTTCCTAGTAAACCAATTTGAGAAACAAGATAAGAGGCTCTATGAGAAGAGACCTCAGTTACTAAGAGAGCGAGTCAGTACGGAATACAGAAGGGAGCTAGAGCATACCATACCCAAGAATACAGTAAATGGATTTCCCTTGATTAAGTTCGGCAAGAACAATAAGTGTTATTATGGAACGATGAAAGAGGAGATCGACACCAGAATACTTCATAATTAGCAATAGCTAACGTGTGACGGACACTACAAGTTTACTAAAACGAGACGTGGGATGACTGCACCCACAGGGGCTTGTAGGCCTGACAGACTCATTTATGAGTTAGTCGGGTAAGTAGTAATGTACCAGTAAGGTACCCCATGCATGTAGACGAGTGGTGTAAGGAACACGGGAAGTAGTCAACTTCATACCACAGGCAACGACGCAAGATCAGACAAGAGCAGCTACCACCACAACACTCGAAGAGAAGGAATTCAGTTGAACCAACAACACAAAGGAATCAGAGAACAAATAATTAAGAAATATAAAGTGCAAAGAGCACGGATTATTAAGTACAGACATTGGACATGTCTTAAGAAGTTAAGGATAAAACTGTAAAGCGCAATACGCACTAAACAGTAGTTTCAGATTAAGAATCATCCTTAGACCAAAGGTCAGTTGGAAAGAACGACTTAGACACTTGAGGGAACACTAAGAGTATGAACGTTAGATCTTCAGAGAGAATGGATAGACTAGTTACAACTTATTAAGGCCGTGTATAATTAAAGACAACACGTGTCCACTGAGAGACCAATATTCCTAAACTATAAGGAGGCAGAAGGATACAATACTATAAAAGGATAAGAAACGTAGTTAAGCCTAAGATTATCAGAGTCACGCAGCGGAAGCTAGCAGATCAATACCTTTGAGGTTAGATCAAACTAAGTTAAGAAAATAGTATAGGTACCGTTAAGAATCCTCGATACAGAGACTAAGCCATTAACATAGTTATGACCCTCTGATCGAATTATAAGTGAGATTGATGACATGGAAGCTAGAATGCTTGGTGAGAATTAGACATCTTGAACCTATGTTCAAGGATGATATAATATTGATTACGTGGGTGTAATCCATTTTAAGGGGGATAGAGCGAAAACCGCTTAGCGTATGTTTATGTACTGAGTACGTAAACTACGGTGTGCATAGCACAAAAGAATTTGAGAATATGTTTTACATAAACATTTTGAGATAAATTATGGTTATTGCGCACAGAAGATGCGAATACCATACATATTAAGTACCTATCTTGTTAAATTCGGTGTGAGTACAAGTTAAGAGAATTAGTGAAGAGGATTAAGGAGACTTAAGGAATATATGAGATATGAGTCGGTATGAAACTATATGTGAGATAAGAATAAGATAACACTATGACATATTATTTGATATGAGTATGAGGTAGGAAATAGTAATGCTATGAGGTATAAGATGGTGAGAGTTGGTATGAGATGATATAGAACTTAGTAGTAATGAGAGCCTTGAGGTAAGTACTAATAGATGAACTGGGAATGATTGATGGACTGAGTCCACACCTTGGAGATGTATTGATTACGATTAGAAAGACTAAAAGATAGAAAAATTGGAAATGAGTGAATTATTTGATGTTTGAAAATGACGTGGGAGGTGGAACTTGATTTTCTAGGGATCAAGGGAAACCGAACACAAATTGGGGTGGAGGGATAGTGCAACACTGATGCTGATCACATCAGGGTTGGATATTCCTGAAACTCCCTACCAGTGGTCACAATTAAATCAGGCTAAGGATAGAGGCGTTAGGATAAAACGAAATTGGAGTTGATTGTATTTTTTTAATAGGAATAATTCCTCACATGACCTCGTAAAAAGGATTTCCTTTTTACTAAGTCTCGCCATGAAGTCGAGGACGCATGAGCCTTTGTCTTCGGACTGGTGACATGGGGAGAGCAGAGTGTTTTGTATTTTGGCCCATGGTGGAGAGGACGAATGAGCCTTTGTCGAGGATCGATGACATGGGAGAATACGATGAAAGTTATGTGATTGTTTAATCATCAAAAGGAACAAAGGGAATTTTAAGTGCTATACATGCTTAAGCATATTGTGTGATAATTGAGGAGATAGGTATATAACAGACGTAATGAGTCAATAATTTTAGGTACTAAAGTATGATCTATATGATTTATGGAATGAGGTAAGCCAGTATTCTAATAAAATAAGATGCACGGGAACTTTGGGGACAAAGTTCTTTTAAGGGGGGTAGATTGAAATACCCCAAACCTAAGTATGCTAAGCAAACATCGTTATGATTTAATAAGGCTAAAACATGCCTTAGAAATATTGGTAGACAATTCAAACCAAGGAAAACACAAGAAAACGCCTCAAGGGCAATTTAGGCAAAAATGTGCTCTAAGCTTGGGGGGACTTTGATTAGCACCCAAATACCATTATAAGACTTTACTAACATGCTAATGGACATGTTAAATCAATACCAAAGAAAACCAAGCTCAAAAACAAGCTTAAACACAAATGTGCTTTAAGGCTCCTTAAAGCACCTTTTGAGAAATTATCTTAGAAATGAGTTTTGAGTGGCTAAATGCCCATGATTACACCTTAATCAAAATGTGTACTAATTAATATCAAATAAGAAGCCTAAATCAATGGGAAACAAAAATTTCCCAAATATGTGCACTAATTAAAGAATAGTGCTCAAATAGTGCTAGTTTGACTTAAGTCAACTTTAATTATCTAAATGGCCAAACAAGGCCTTATGTATGTTAAATACTAAGGGGGGGGACTGTTTTTAAGGGGATGAGTCACCATAGGCTTCATCAAATAATAAAAGAAAAGAAGTAAGTGAAAAAGAAAACATTTGCTTTAAAAGGAAATAACTCACC
>CM041783.1:87742631-87784837 GCA_023374045.1 Limonium bicolor | reverse complement strand
CCAATCTTTTCCTAATCTTTCCACATGTATAATAACATGTTCTAACATAATTTTAGCACTTTAAAAGCCTCCTAATTCATTACTAAACTCATACTCAATTCCTTGTTCATTTTACTCAAATTCTAGCTAAATTCCTAGCACTTGCTACTTAATTTCTTAGACTTCTAAGATGTAAATTTTGCTTACAACCTTAACTATCCCAATCGTTTCCTTACAACCATTTTGACCACACCCAATGCATCATTAATCATCTTTATCTCCTTTACCCAAGCTACTCAAAGTTCCCAAGGTTATATTGCATCTCCATGCACAATTTTCTCTCCGTTACATTTGCTACTCATCATTTCCAAATTTGTACATATATATGCATCCCTAATCATACTCTTAACACCTTACATCTTTTTCTCCTTCCTCTTGAACATTTTCATCTTCATTGTAACACCCCTACTCTAATCGGCTCCTAATCATCTTACTTAACACTGTAATCGCAGCGGTTATCTCAACAATTGAACTACTGGTGTCACCGTTTTCACTCGCCCATACGAGTAATAACGTGCTTACTGATATATTCATAAATACGAAACAATTTCCCACAGTGAAAACAAGGGATAGATCTAACCTTCCCAAACCGATATAAAATACATTCATAGTGAGCATTCTAAGTATCCCAATCCTATACACGTTTCTAAGTTCGTATCAAAATGCAACAGTGCATATTTAAACAACTGTAACTAAACTACCTAGCGCGTCCCTCTCTTTGTCGACACCGGAAGCTGCATACCTGCAAAAATGGTTGTTTGTGGTATGGAATCAGCCCCTGCTGAGTATGTTACTACATGACTGTCATGCCCCCTCGGACCCTCAGTTAATTGGTCGAGAGCATGCAATTCATTTTCATGCAAGTAGTTTAATATTAAAACTGTAAAGCAACAATATATATTGCAGTAAACTCAATTAGCAAACAAGCCCCCGGCTTCAACATCACATCGTAATAAACCACTGAAAGCGTTACAACGCTTATACGAGTACAAAGACTCCATTCCAACAAACACTTGATAGTTCATAATTGAGTACGGTGACTCACTCGACCAAACAATCCACAATGATCACACATGAGTACAGCGACCCGACTCATCCAGTTCACGACATAGATATAAGTGCAACGACTCAATTAAACCAATTCACAACACATATATGAGTACAACGACTCATTTCAATCAAAACCACCAACATACCACACATAACCACAAAGCATAACCACTGAGCGACAAGGTGAAACAACGAGATTTATAAACAAGTATAATTTCCCGTCTTTGGCATACAAGCCCAAAAAATGTTCGCCTAATGTACGAGCTAATATAGTCGTTCATAATTGTTCAGTCATGCCTAATGACAACGTCTCGTTAGAACGACGTGTCTCTAAGTTACCCATCTCCTATGGCGGGTCACCCACGGCAGTAGCCACTCCAGCGGTAGTCTCCGACTGACGAACCAACTGTGGTCCATTGGAAATTTATCCAGATACTTACGGTTACCACACGGTATCCTGGTATCGTTAATTGATCACAGTTCACAGCAAGAGCCACATCCTCTTGATAAACTTATCTATACCATCGCATCGTTTTACTATTTTTCCCAACACAGCAGACTAAGGTCGTTAGTCTAATCCTAAGTATGTCGACTTGGGATCCAGTGTTAGATACGAGAGCGGCGTTAAAGAGGCCAATGCTCCGTATATAAGTCTCGGATAATATATATATCTTATTATCCTAATGCTACAACGTTTTACTTACGTTCCTTATATTACACATATAAGATAGCATCATTGTCACTAGTTCGTTTTATAATATGTTCATATATAACGGTACTGTTATCGTGCAACAGTAATAATAATAAAGTGGCATTAATACACAACTCAAGCATATTAATTCACACAAGTAGACATTCACTGTTAACACAGATTTTCACACAATGTCTGAACTGAGGAAATCCTCAGAGACAATCAAGTCACATAAATAACATACCGTGCACCGGGATTATAAGACCGTGGAGTATGAATCTGCTAAATTCTCTGGTGATCCTTGAGACTAGGGGTGTCAAAATCGGGTTTCGGGTCGGGTTGAGCTCAACCCGAACCCGACCCGAAAATAGTTTTGGTCAACCCGAACCCGGAGCGGGTTGTACTTCTTTAACCCGAATCCGGAGCGGGTTGACCCAAACCCGACCCGTTTTTTCAAAATTTTATTTTATTTTTTCAATTTTGGATTATTTAATAAAAAAATATAATACTATAATATTAATTAATTATGTACAATATATAATCATATGTTATCGATTAAATGTTTATTTTAGTCATAAATTAATCATTAAATACTAATTAAGTCATTAAATATAACATATTTTCTATTTTAAATTAAATTTTTTTTGGGTTACGGGTTAGTGGGTTCAACCCAAACCCGAAGCGGGTTTCAATGACCCAACCCGAACCCGACCCGAAAATCATTTCGGGTCAAAAATCTCAACCCAAACCCGGCTTTTTACGGGTCGGTTTCGGGTCAGGTTTCAGGTTCGGGTCAAGATTGACATCCCTACTTGAGACGCCTCTTACATTCTATAAATATGCATCACACTATGCATCAGCACCTCGTACTAACAATACACTACGGCACCCCGTACCGTTACTAATCCATCCCGATTTATCCCCCGTTGTTAACTATTAACGTTTGTCGGGTTTTCGGTTTAACTCGGGATTCGGAAAAACGTCATATTTCAGGCGTGATTACGTCGAGTATATTAATATACTTAACTTTAAACGTTTATTATCGCATGTAATTTAATATACATTTATATTATATAGTTTATCACTATATTGCATGTATATCTTAATCATATACTATACATTTCACCTTAGTATTTATTTTCCTAAGATTTGTTTTTCCAAGTTTAATGTGGTATAATTCATATGTAAAAATACTTTGAATTATATAAATCCTTATTTTTCCATGTATACTCCTAACATTAGAATTTCCATATCTAATGTTTGTAATTCTTTTCTCTTTATCTTATATCATTTTAATTATGATAATATATGGTTATTGAACCATATTATATTTTTCCACACCACAACATATATTTATTTATATACATGTACTATGGGACCATTTATTATATGGTAAATCTTTATAATATATTCATTCTCCTTTAATGAATATTTCTTATATTATAAATGTTATAACCTTTATAACATTGAAAACCATATTATAAATTTTTGTTCTAAAATTCCCATTATTTCCGAACAGCATTTATTTTCTTAAATATTTACAAAACCCACCACATTATTTATATAATGTTATATCATAGTTATATAACATATATTATGACATTTATGTCATTAAAACAATTATAACCTATAGTTATAAATCGTTAGAAAATACCAAATGTACCATAGTATTCTCGGTTTTATTTAATTCCACCATACTTTCAGATTTTACAAATCAATCCCCAAATTATATTCCATTGTCACACTTATAATATTTACCTTATATTATAATCCTTAAACCTTAATATAATTATAACCTATGGTTATAAAATCCCAAAATAACCGAACAGACCCTAGGCCTATTCTAAATTAATTTTCAACCCATCAACTTTCCATATTCACTAAATAACCCCATTTTATAACATATAGTTTCTAATGTCATTAGAACTATATATTATACATATATCTTAATAAAACCTTATATATAACTCCAAAAATTGCCAAACTATACCAAAAGGTTATAAATATCATTCCTAACCTTATACTTTCAATATTTACGGTTTCCACCATATATGTTACCTATATGTAACAATGATCTAAAATATCATATATTATACTTATATAATCCATATTAACTCCAAATTTAACCAAATAAATTCCTAAAAATTCCTAATAACCCATAGGTGTATAAAATACCATTTTATACCCAAAACTTTTGGTAATCACACATATACCCATATGTTATGTAATTTTTACATTTTAATACATAACTTAGTATAATTTGATAATTATATTAATAAATCATCAAATTTGGTCCAAGTCTTTTGCTTGGTCAATGTTTGACTTCCAAACATCATTTTGACCCCACTTTCTCGGTAATGACATAGATTACCCCAAACTTTCCAATATTTGCAATTTCACCCCAAAACTTTATAAAATCTTATAGTTTTTATTTAAATACATTTTAAATCCCAATTTTCGGCTATATTCATCTATAGCCCTCTAATATTTGATTAATTACGGCTTTGACCCCTCACTTAATGGTAAGTGCATAAAATTAATTAATTAAGCTTTTAAACTTAAATAAAATGGCCTAATGACATGGCCTTATTACAACTTTGCTTTATAACATAAAATTACACATAAATAGCTTAAAATATATCATAAACTCTCGGCCTTACTATAGCTTATTTATTTTTCCACATAATGTCATAATTTGACCATTATGTTAATTCAATCACTTAAATGACTAGCTTAATTTATCTTAGTCATTTTTTTCATACTTAGGTTAAAACAACCCATATAAGTAACTCCACTCTCGGCACATAATATATATATATGCTAAGAAATCATAATAACATAAGTTTAAGGTGTTTATACCTTGGTTTATGTACTTAAAGCCCTTATACCCATTCGGCAGCTTGGAGGAAAAATCACCACAGCACTCACACATGTTTAATACACCAAAATAAGATATGGTTACACTCCAAGCATGAGCTAACCATATAGAACAATTAAATGTAAGATTTAAGGCAAAAATCACCTTAAAATGCAAGGAAGTTTCCAAATGATTTCGGCCTGAATTAAACACACCACATGGTGTTAAATTCACCATAATAACATAGGAAATTGCTAGACAACAACAAGCTGCTATGGTAATAGGTTTTACCTTGGCAAAATGCCTTAAAGAATGGTATTTTCTTTGATTTTCGGCCACCCTTGCTCCAAATGGTTAACCAACTGAATCAACATGAAAATATGAAGATTATGAGTGAATAAACTCATAGAAATCAGAAGAAGAAAACCGGATGGCAAAGGAAACTCCTTAAGGTATGTTTTTACCTTAAAATGGAAATTTTGACCACCTTGGTCCCATGGGTTGCTTCAGCCGAGTTTGGATCTTATTCAAGGTTTAAAACACTAAGAATGAGCCATGGAAAGTGGTAGATCATGAGCTCCAAGTGTAGGTAATGAAGAGATGAAGAAAAAGAGCTAAAATAAGCCTTAAACTATTACCTTAGGTGCAAAAGGGATTGATTTGCCTTCCATACTCAAGAACACAGCTTGAGAGAGTTTGGAAGGGCTGATGGCTTGGCTGGAATGGGACAAGAACAAAGAGAAAGAAAGGAAATGTGATTAAATGATTGAAAAGTAAGATTTGGAATAGTAAAATGGTGATTCACCAAATTGGCTAGATATTTAGGATTACAGTTGAATGTGCTGTCTTCCATGATCCAAGGCTGCCGACTTCCAAAGGGTAAGAAGGGTCATTAATTGACCATTGACCATACTTAGTCAATTTTGCTTAAAAATGCACTATTTGGGTTATTATTCACAAATGAATGCCATATTTTTGATTGTTTTTTTGAAATCTTGGATTTAGACCTTTTAATGTGGTTCATTATAGTACATTAGTATATCGAGGTCTAATCCAATGCCTGAAACCACTCAAAACCCACTCAGAAAGTCAATTTTCTCAAAAATGTGCTTTAAGGAATTTTAAAGCACATTTTGTGTTAGAACATGTTTTAGAGCTTTATTTCCTTTGGGAATGGTTTTATAATGTTCATTACTTCATTATAGTACTTAGGAATCCACTTTGGATCCTATTTGAGGTCATACAATCCTTATGGTGATTTAAAGCACAATTTTGGCTTTACCGATCTTAAGGCATGTTTTGCCTTGTTGAGATCTTTTAGATTGCTCCTCAATGATATTTAGATGTTTATTAACCATCTTAGATCATTAATAGATCATTTAATTATGTTTTTAAGGTTAGGGGTCAATCTACCCCCCTTAAAAAGGCTTCGTCCCGAAGTCCTTATTCATAATCAGTTCACCTAAGGAATCCAGTTCCACTAAGTAATCACAGACAGATCATCACTAGGGAGTACATCCCACTACGTTCAGACCCAGTATATATGTATCACATTTGATACAGCAATAATCTCATTCCATATAGTCAATAATCATGACACAATCATTCATAAACAGCACTAAACAAGGTGCAAAACTCGTTTATACACAGCACTAGACAAGGTGCAAAACTCAATCATACACAGCACTAGACAAGGTGCAAAACTCAATCATACACAGTACTAGACAAGGTTCAAAACTCAATAAAGTACTCAAAGGTGTTTGCAAGGGATACTCCATGTATCCCTATCTACATGCTAGTATCTCGCGAGGATACCCACACATCACTCCACATGTATGTGTGCACATATATTTCATGATGACAAATCACAAGGAAGCAGTCTTAAAGACCAGGACTTGACGATCCCCAACCCCATGCTAACCAACGTCTACTACCCGTGGACACACCGGTTTATAACGAAGGTGTAACACCCCTACCGCTAATACCGTGATTACTGTACAAATACTTACCTTCGCAGCGGATACTCCTTACACAACGGCGGGTGTACAATGCCGTTAGTCACCCACGTGACTAACCAGGCGAGTTACAATACTACATACTATCGGTCTGATGAATAAGAACATACCGAGTACTCTACACAATACAATACTTCCCCCTTTGCATACTCAACCATAATACACTTACAACTCCAATACAATACTATACCGAGTATACTACTATCCTTAAGTTACCGATACAGTTTAAGCTTCCACATTCGCATTACATTACAAGTACCAATTCCTACTATACAACTACCCATGCTTACGTAGCAGTCCCCGTCCTACTCTCTCGAACGGTGGTCAGCTTCGGGTACCTGCACACTAAAAACGGTCCCCCGAGGGGTCAGCTTACGCTGCGCATGAAATTCGCATATACCGCTGCTAACCGCGGTACGCCGACTACTTTCGCGGTTTTCGCTCTACCCCCCTTAAAAGGGATTATTACGCCCACGTAATCTACCATGTGTCAACATTGGACATTGGTCGAAGGCATTCAGCCGTCATGGATGGCTCAGTTTCTCACGTCTATGTCTATTATACAATGTTCCTGATCAACGGGTCTTAACCGTATTACCGGTTAGTCCCTACATCAAGAAATTCTATCGAGTAAATTACTGAACCGGGTTCGGTTCTAGCCTAAATGGCCTCAAGGCATTGATTATTGACCTTTTATTCACTAGTTGTATTTCACTTAGAATTCTGGGCCCACTAGCTTCTGCTGCGCGACCCTGATAACTTGGGTTATTCGCCCTTCTTGTTATCCTTAACATCACCTTTTTATCCCTCTTTATGTGGAAATAAGGTTTGTTCCATCATACGTGGTAATCTTTTTACCGTGCATGAACTCAATGAGTTTTAGATTTATAACCAGCTCTCTGGCAATCTATATACATACTGTTGTGTTTTGTAATGATCATTTACTTGGTTCCTCCGACTTATTGTCGGGTGAGGTTAAGCCACTACTTAGTTGTAGTGCTTCCTCTGTTTTAGTAGCTTCTGAATTATACCAGTTTTTCTGGTTCAATACAAGTGTTCTTTACTTGTATGACCTTGCATTTTCTATGCGTCGGTCTTAATGACTTTCCTAAGTCTCCTTTCACACTTTTTATTCCAATGGAATTCACATCTTGTGATTGTAGGTGTGCTTCACACTCTTCGTGCTTCTTTGGCCTTAGGCCGCACGGTGTTCCTAAGCTTTTGCTTAGCTACTTATGCTATGTTCACTGGTGAAAGGAAGAATTTACTACTACTTACATTTCCATATTCCTAGCTATCCCACTAGATCATTAACTACACAAGTGCAATACCAAAACACTCAGTCCTACAGATGTAGAGGCGTGAACCCTCGGCAGTAACTCTCTTATGAGATCGCAATAGGACTGATCGTTACTCCTTCAGGTGGTGCTTCATCATTTGGTGCAGACTTCTGGCTTGTTGCCCGGTCTGTCTACCATCTTGTATTAATAACCCCATAGTATTGGGTGATTATTCACATACATTGGTCGCCTGTTGCGCACCATGTTCTTACTGATTCTGCAGTATTGGTTTACATGGCATCCGCTGTGCTAGCTTCAGCTCATGCATTTCCACTATTTATATCATCTTTGGTTTTTATACGTCTGAGCTCCTTGAGCGTCATTTACTTATACTTTATGTTCCCACATATCGAGTTCTTATTGAACCGGTTACTCCTTAGTTGTCAACAGCTCCTGTTGAAGCTTATTTACGTTGCTTGGCAATAATTGTATGTTCAAGCTTAACTACATTAGTAGTTCTGAAAGGGATATTTTCCCGTCGTTACTTACTGATGGTATCCCCTTCTTGGATCCAAGTGTTCACCGCTCTCGCGGTCTCACATTTATGAGGGGTATCCTTGCTCGTTGGTCATTAATCTTTTATTGGTGTAGTCCTTGACCGCTTTCCATAGGGTTCACAATGGGTTTTGCAACCGTCGAATTGTGTATTGTAACAGTTTCATGCATACTAGCCATATCGCCTAGAGCTCTGCTCATCATAAGCCGTTCCAAAGTGGTTACTTCTCCGTATACCATATGATGGCTTGGAGGTGATACTGGGCTCCATGATAAGATCGTCGCATCACGCTTCCGTTTGTTGGAGACCCTTTTTGTATCTTGGTATTGCTCGATACCATTTATTAATTTGGGGTATCCCCTGTCAAGTGGGATCCCTTCGGTGTTCTAACCGGACGTTCGTTCCGATTGGGTGTCCTTACCACGACATCTCGTTCAACCGTGTTGACTTGATACCCTGTTGGATTGCTCCTGGGTAGTACTGATTATATGGTAGCATCTGGCTGACATTAACGAGTAGTTAGTTTGTTATCCTACCTTGCGGTTCTGGATCTGTGTTATCCATTGAGGTTTATAAAGTCTCCGTTCCTAGGGTAGACCATTGGTGTTTTTCCTTATGTTATAACGGTTTTTGATATTCTCTTCGGTGATGGATGGTATTTCCGGTACCTTATAACATCACCCTGTGTGTTTGTGGTAGTTGTTCTGGAATTCTATCCCGTTCATTGAACACTAAAGTGTTAATTTAGGCATTTGCCTTACAGTGTTTAGACTGGGTATTCCTTCCAGTTATCATACTTTACTTCAATATCTTCAGGACATATCCAATGTCTTTATTCATTGTTGTGCTTCTTGCACTTTTAACTCTTAATTATCCTCCTAGAGTGAGTTCTGACTTCTTTAGCTTGTAAGCTTACCTGAGTTTCCTTTGCTCGTTTGAGGTATCTAACTGTTATGTTTTGAATTTACTTATGGTCCGTAGAACGGAGTTGACTACTTCCCGTGTTTGTACACCACATGTACACATACGTGGGGTACCTTCTTGGCACGTTACCACTTACCCACTAATCTGTCAGGCCCGCAAGCTCCTTCGGAATGCGGTCGTCCCACATCCCGTATTGGGTACACTAGTAGTGTTCGTCACACGCCTAGGTGAAGCACTATTGTCGACTCCTTGTATCATTCTATGATACTCACCGTAAATCCGTTAGTTTGGTTTTAAAAGCCAAGGTTAAAAAGAGAAGGGTTTATGGTTTTGAAGGAAAAATTCTGGGTTTTAAAATAACGGTTCGGTGTTAAAAGAAATTCTTCATGGCGTTGCCATGTTTGCGGTCTTGACCAAGTCCAGCTTCTCGCTGCCTGGTATACTCTTAATACAATGGTCGGGCCGTTAGGCCTTCCCAAGGTTTCGTTATTTAAATACTTAGGATTGGTGATCCTATCTTTGATCCATTCGTCGTAGCGGTACTTTGACAAGTAATTGCGGGTTATTAAAAGTATTCCAACCGTTCTGTAGTTGCTGCACTTGCCCTAGGCAAGTGCGCGGGTAGGTTGTTTTTCGGTTAACGCATACCGGTGGCGGTACCGTTTCCATCCATAATTGGTGGTTTTATTAGGTCTTCATTTGATCCTTGATCTTGGTGATCGACCTCCTGAGTCGCTTCTCAGTGTACTTGACATGGTTGTCGTCCATCCGGTGTCTCACACCTTCAGTGTGGTTAACAAGACCTATCTTATCCTTAGGAACCAGGTTGTGGTCCTATAGGTGTCTGTGTTATGATTTCTTTCATAGTTATCTGAACTATGTTGTTCGGTTATTGCAGCCTCTTGGCATGTAGGTTTGGTATTAATCCAACTTCGACTAATTCCTTAGTCGGTTTGTATACCGTTGTTGGTATCATCAAAGATTACAGTCCGTAGACTCTCTTGTCTCGGCTTGTTACTCTATCTTCCTTGCTTCATTGCATGTGTGCTTCTCTTCTTGCTGGCTACCCATGGTTCTCGCGACTGCGAAGCATGTCGCTCCATGGTGCCATAAATTCCCTTATCCTTGTGTCTAGGATCTTTACTTCTCCGCCATTAAGGGCGGTCTTCGTCATCCAACAAGAACCGTCTTCGGGACTTCCAGTTCTTGGACTCTACCGTATGACAGGTTCTTCTTCTAATACTGTTTACTTGTGACTGCCAGATCGGGTGTTACCCGAGTGTGAGAGGTCCTTCCTTCTCTCTGGCGTTATTATTCCAACTTTATACCGGGGGTTGCGGAGGGCGGGTATGGTTGTTGTAGGTTTCCGGATCACCCGGGGGTTCCTAACTAGCGTACCTCTCACGCTAACACTCAACCCTTAGCCCTAATTTCTAATTCCTAACTCGGTATTTTCCTAAACTCGGTATTTCATCCATCAGAGCGATACTTCGCTCTGATACCACTTTTTGTAACACCCCTACCGCTAATACCGTCATTACTGTACAAATACTTACCTTCGCAGCGGATACTCCTTACACAACGGCGGGTGTACAATGCCGTTAGTCACCCACGTGACTAACCAGGCGAGTTACAATACTACATACTATCGGTCTGATGAATAAGAACATACCGAGTACTCTACACAATACAATACTTCCCCCTTTGCATACTCAACCATAATACACTTACAACTCCAATAATACTATACCGAGTATACTACTATCCTTAAGTTACCGATACAGTTTAAGCTTCCACATTCGCATTACATTACAAGTACCAATTCCTACTATACAACTACCCATGCTTACGTAGCAGTCCCCGTCCTACTCTCTCGAACGGTGGTCAGCTTCGGGTACCTGCACACTAAAAACGGTCCCCCGAGGGGGTCAGCTTACGCTGCGCATGAAATTCGCATATACCGCGTGCTAACCGCGGTACGCCGACTACTTTGGGTCGGATATACATGGAGTTCATTTTACATGCATACATACACACTATTACTACACAATACATGCATCATTACTTACATTCACATACAAGATTCAATATCTACTAAGGAAGACAATTCGATAGTCGACCGTTCGTATTAGTTACTTGCTCATTGCTACGTCGTGGTTTGTTCGATATTCGTTACTCTACTCATACCTACTCCTTACTTGTTACTCGTTACTTTACTCTTACATGCTCATACCCTTACTCGTACACGCTCCTTACTCCATACTCGTTACTATACTTGCACATACTCACTGCTCAATACTCTGTACTTACTCATACGTACTCATTACTCAATACTTACTCATACGTACTCTATACTCAATACTCAGTACTTACTCATACATACTCAATACTCGGTACTCATTACATACTCGTACTTACGCAATACTCAATACTCATTACTTGGTCTCTGGGCGGAGTCATACACAAGACTCGCCACCGGGCCTACAATCCGAAGGCTATACACTTAGCTCCTCAAATATACAATTGTCCATTTCTATCGGACTACTCAAATTCCCGACACTCCTCTCATGGAGTATCTTACAATCTCATGGATTAGCCTAGAAGTATCTCTCTTGATAACCTCCACTAGCTTAGGGAATCACTTCCGTCTAGTATTCTCAGATTTAAGGGTTTCCCCAACATATCGAATACTCTCATGTTCGGGTCATTACTTACATCAGTCGGGTCCTCTCATAGTGGGTCGACTATATGCTAAGGGCTTTGGGATCCCTCATCATTCCTTACTACTCTCAAGGTTCATGACTTGCACCAACATTGATTCCTCTAGTTGAGGTTACTTATGTACTTCCACTACTTATTGTTTGTGGATTATTCATTTCAATTCTCCTACTGTTATCGGGAGGTTAATACTCCCGTACACTCTCTCACATTCTAGTGAGTTCATTGGTTTGCGTCAACGTTCGTTGGTTCGTTAGTTTAGTGCGTTTCTACACTCCCGTTGTTCACTCCGTGACTCTTACTACGTGTCACTACACAAGGAGACTCATCTATGAGTCGGTCTACGCACTAAGTGAGGCCACACAATCAATCAAGAAAGGTTAGCTTACAACATACAACAAGACATACAACGAAAGGCAATAAACCGTTTTCATGCTTTAGTCTTGATTAGCCGGCATACAACACAAATCAACGTAACTCGGTTAGCATACGGGGCATGAGAAAATCATACCTTTCACCGGGGTTAGCTTTACCGTGTGTTCCCTTGTTCCTTGGTTCACACTTGGTCCACTGATAATGTTTCCAACATTGTTATTAATACTAGGTTCATACAATACACAAATAATTACTACTCCCGTACTTACCCCTTTATCCCGGTATACTTAGTTTCACTCATGTCAAACTATGTCCTTACTTCCCATTCATTTCCTACACTTGTTTACACTTCTTAGGGTCTTTAAATATCACCAAACAAGGCCTTAACAACTTCTAAACCCATTACCAATCAATCCCCCATGTTTAGAGCTCTTTAAAACACTCACGGCTAAATTTTGGGGGTGGTCCGGGACTTGGTCCGGACCCAAAGTCCCGGACCAATACTTCGGCGTACTCTCGGCTACATTTTCTACCTGGTCCTGGACTTGGTCCTGGACTTAAGTCCCGGACCAACTGCTGTATCAACTCTCGGGGCATTTTTAAGGGCGGTCCGGGACCTTATACAAGGGCTAGGTCCCGGACCCTGCTAAAACCTGCAACTAAGGTGATTTTTCAACCCCAAATCAACCCTTAATCCACCCTAATCATTCCATAAACTTTCCACATGTTTCCTACATGTTTAAACACCTCAAAACACTCCTTAAACCACCTCAAATCATTGGTCCAATCCTTGCTCAATTCTTGCTTAAGTTCTACATTCTCATCCTTGCATTTTTACACTTTGCACACTTGTGCATTCCTAACTTCCTCTTGGTGGGTTACTACCCTCCACCAACTTCACCAAATTGCTTATTGACCATTACAATTCCATCCTAGACAAATGCACTACCTATACCCAAGTCAAATCTCCATCTTCAAGGTTACAAACACTAACTCTTTCTCTTGTTTTTCCAATGCATTTTCACATGCTATTTGCTACAGATTTTGCATTCTTATATCCTCATATCACCACTACCATTCCATGGTTACTAAGTATCTCTACTAACACCAATACATACCTTGGCTCTCCCATTCACCAAGTCATTCTTTAATGCACAATTCCTACCAAAATTTTGCCATAGTTCACCTACTTTTCTTACATCCTCAAATACACATTCTCTCATCAAATTCAACCTAAAGCTAGCCACACCCAACAAGGGTCCTACCAGCACACAAGGTTCATACAACATTCCTCCAAAGCATATACACAATTCTCCAAATCCAATACAATGCATTAACATAAATACGTGGCACTTTGGCCCTTACTTTGCAATTCAATTTCACAACTCCCTCCTATACCAAGCAAGCAAATTTTCTCACATGTTTTGGGTTCATTGATTCATTTACCCATCCCATTATCCTAATACATATAGATAGTGTATTAAGATAGGTTTTTCTTACCTTGAGATCACAATTCTCCTTTTAAGTTCTCCACCTCTCCTCTTCTTCATTCTCGGTCAAGTTGAGCCATGGGGTTACCAAACCCCAAGCCAACATTCAAGAACACAAAATAGATACAATTAGAATCCTTAACCCATTGGATAACTCTAATTCATTGTAAGGCTTAAATGCCATTAGTTAGGGTTTTACCTTGGAGCTTCAAGAGAGGTTTTTAAGCCTTGGATACAAAAGAGAGTTCCTCCACCATTGGAGAGTTGAACCAAGCTCAAACAAAGAAGAAACAAGGCATTACAAGAAGGGGCAAAAATCGGCCAAGGCATGGAAATGGAGAAAATGAGTTTTTCTCTTGAATCTTTTTACCTTAAGTGGAAGAGGAGACTCCATGCTTCGATTTGGTACCATTTCCTCTTCAAATGGGCAAAACCCATGGAGATGAAGTTGCTCATTTTCGGATTTTGAAAAGATAGAAATGTAGAGCTTGAAGAGGGGAGTTCAAATATGTATTTTGTTTTACATTTGGAGCTCAAGTGAAGCTAGAGCATGAGGTAGAAGATGGAGTTGCCATGGAAGCCATGAGAGGGCTTCAAAATCGCTGCAAGGGGGAGAAGAAGAGGGGTCTCACGATGGGGGAAGGAAAGAATAGAAGAGAGAGAAGAAAAGTGAGGAAAGAGAGTGCTCTTTTTGCTTTTGTATTTTTTTTCTTTTTCTTTCTTTTTCTTCTTTCTTTATTTATTTATTTGTTGTGTGAGAGGGAAGGGGGGAATCGGTTGACACACAGCCCCTTGGGGGTTTTAAAATTTTTATTTACAATAGTGGACACACTAGTTTGGTTTATTTATGCTTTTACCCCACAACTTCCCGTTTTTGACAGTTTTACTAACCGGAACCCGTTTTCCGGAATTTTCTCGTTTCTTTATTTTTATTGGTTATTAAGCTTCCGTTAATGCTTAATAATAGTTATTTAATACTGTATAATTTTTACGGGTTCATTTGACCACTTAAAAAAATCACGTTTTCGGCTTTTCTCGAAAAATGTGCGCTAAAGCTCTATTAGCGTTTTAATACTTTATTTGGATCCGTTTTCTTCGGGAGTTGTTCCCATATATTATTTGGGTCTTATTAAGCCCTATGAATCCACGTAATACGCTAACCGAGGTCTCGTACCTCTTATGGTTATTTAACGCTTATTTTAGCGTTTTCCGCTGTCTAAGCGTTTTCTCATTTCTTTGGATTTATTTTCTTTACCAAAAATTACTTAGGCACTACCAGGCCCTTAAATACCATATTAGAATAATATAATCACCATATTTAAGTTCGGGGTATTTCAACTTAGTAAATGTTGCTTAAAAATGCACTATTTGGATTACTATTCACGAATGAATGCCATATTTCTGATTTTTTTGAAAATCTTGGATTTAGACCTTATAATGTGGTACATATAGTACATTAGTATAACAAGGTCTAATCCAATGCGTAACACCACTCAAAACCCACTCAGAAAGTCAATTTTCTCAAAAACGTGCTTTAAGGAGTTTTAAAGCACAATTTGTGTTAGAACATGTTTTTGAGCTTGGTTTCCTCTGAGAATAGTTTTATAGTTTTCATTGCATAATTATAATACTTAGGAATCAACTTTGGATCCTAATTGAGGTCATACAATCTCTATGGTTTCTTAAAGCACATTTTTGGCTTTACCGATCTTAAGGCATGTTTTTGCCTTGTTGAGATCTTAGATTGTTCCCCAGTGGTATTAAGATGATTATTAACCTTCTTAGATCATTAATAGATCCTTTAATTAAGCTTTTAAGGTTAGGGGTATTTCAGTATATCCTTCTCCGGCATGCTTATGATTTAGTACTAAAGGTCCCTCAATGGACACGTGTTATCTTTATATATACACGGCCTTAATGAGTTGTAACTCGTCTTTCCATTCACCTTGCAGATCTTACATTCATATTCTTAGTGTTCTCTTAAGTGTCTAAATTGTTCTTTCCAACTGACCTTTGGTCAGAGGATGATTCTTAATCTGAAACTACTGTTTAGTGCTTATTGCGCTTTACAGTTTTATCTCTAATGTCTTAAGACATGTCCAATGTCCGTACTTAACAATCCGTGCTCTTCGCACTTCATAGTCCTTAATTATTTGTTCTCTGATTCCTTTGTGTTGTTGGTTCAACTGAATTCCTTCTCTTCGACTGTTTGTGGTAGTAGCTGCTCTTGTATGATCTTGCGTCGTTGACCATGGTACGGAGTCGACTACTTCCCTTGTTCCTTACACCACTCGTCTACATGCATGGGGTACCTTACTGGTACATTACTACTTACCCGACTAACTCATAAATGAGTCTGTCAGGCCTGCAAGCCCCTATGGGGTCCAGTCGTCTCACATCTCGTTTTAGTAAACTCGTAGTGTCCATCACACGTTTACCATTGCTAACTATGAAGTATTTTGTTGTCGATCTCCTCTTTCATCTTTCCATAATAACATTTATTGTTTTTCTTGAACTTAATCAAGGAAAATCCATTTACTGTGTTCTTGGGTATGGTATGCTCTAGTTCCTTTCTGTATTCGTATTGACTCGATCTCTTAGTAACTGAGGTCTCTTTCCATAGAGCCTCTTATCTCGTTTCTCATATTTGCTCTTCTAGGAATGCACTTCCAGTTCCTTAAGGAATGGGTAGTGTGCTTCCTATGAAATCTTACCTCGCATGATCTAGACTACTGGCGTTAATGCGCAGTTCATCTTCCATCTTATTCCTTTACTTATATCGGTCTTAGTTCATAAATCTAATTACCTCACTGTCAATATTTGACGACTTATACATAATGGTCACTTTACTGCACACCATGACTTAATCCCCTTATGTAAATATTGTACTCACGACCACTACTACCGTGGTAGTTGGCCTTTACTCTGTTGCCCATTGATGGTGCAACTACTTTCTCATTTATTCTAACATCTTATCTTATACTCAATTCCTTCCTAGTGTAAACGCACTGGGGGTTCTCTTATTTCTGTGTATGGCGGTTGTCATACCGTGTTGTAAAATGGTTATCTCATAATATGAAGGTGTTTCGCTTCAATTTTGGTCTTGTAAGTAGGTCTGTCTCTCTCACGTTCTTCCATCCCTTATGATGTTATTTACCATGTAATTTAACCGGTTACTGAAGAAGTCATCCGTTGAATCACGAACTCTTTTGAGCGTTGGTCACTTGACGTGCCATACTGTGCACTCACAATGTTTATCTCTGATGATTACTGATTCTTAAATCCTGGGTGTTGGATATAAGGTCTGTCTATGCAGCCTCCCTTATTACTCAAGTGTATCTGGTATGTTCTAAGGTAATCTCAAGGTTTATAGTTTCCATTCTCTAGCAAAAGGTATTCTAACTCTAATAAGTGAAAGCCCTTTTTGAGGGGTTTATTTCCACTCATGGCCTCACAACAAGGAGAGGTATCCCCACCCTAAAAGGAATGGTTCGTCCTCCACCCCTATCAATATCATTATCTCAATATTCTCATTGGTGCCCTTTCCTGGCAATTCTTCCACAATCTAAATTATAGGTTTAGTAACCGTTCATATCTACGAATTGTAGTTTGTTCATAACTTAAATAAGCTCTCTTATAACTTACTGCGCCTTGGGCTCTGATGTGGTTAACATCCTTGGCTCGTAGGCTCTTAGTGCTTAATGTCATTGGGTGAGAGCCGGTGCTCGGTTCACTGCTGTACTCTTACTCAGCTGTAGGTTATCCTCATAAGTTTATGGTTCTTTGAACACTATCCACCGTTAGGTTACATATTAAATGTAGTACCGGGTCTCATGGTAAGTTACTACATCCTGCTTCTCGTTATGGAAGTTTATTTAGGTGATCTGAGGTTACTCAGTGTCTATGACAACTCTATCGTTCTAATAGACTTATGTCTTTAGCAATCAAGGTTAAGTTCGTATTAGGCGTCCGCCTTACGGTGTCTAAGTTGGATATCATCTTGTCATCTTATGCTTCCATCTCAATGCTTCGTTCAACATTTGTTGACTACGCCACCCGTCGATGATAAATCATACTTGGGTGTTAATCAGGTAGGCAACCAATACTAACCGTCATTCATCAGTTTATTCGGCTCGACTATGCCCACTCTGCGGGGGTAGTCCTCTGAGCTTCCCTCTGTCGGGATTGTATGTCTTAAATCCTTAGTAGGTTATAACTTAAGTTTATTCCCTATGTCCCTGTTTCCAGGGTTTACTATCATATTCAACGAAGATTGTTATTATTGGTATTCTTAATGGTCATCTCGGGAGTTCTAACCCGTTCCTGTTGGAAGTCTTTCTGTCGACTGTCTTCATTGTATCTCTTAATACATTCCTTATATGATTTTGCCTATATAGTGTTTGCTCGGATAACTGAGCAATCTCTTAGGTTCCTCTCCCTGAGGTTCTGGATTGATGTTCTTACCGTATTGTCGGTTGTTGTTGTTGTTGTAGGTTGTACTGTTGCTAAAATTTTATACCATTTAGTATTCCGTCCCAGTTCAGCTCCTTACTGACTGGTGTGTCGACTCATCTTATCATGGTCAGGCCGTCAGGCCTTTCCAAGGTCTCATTCTCCCGTTCTTATGGATTTGCAATCCAGTATTAATATGTACTATGACTGTAGCGTCCTACTATCTCGCCATGATGGCTTTCCATGTAGCTTAACCGTGGTAGCACTTGTTACGGCAAGTGCGCCATGCAAGATGGGCTACTGAATCTGCGTGGCAGTAGTATGGTATTTCCTTCCAGTCTTTTTTTATCTTTGGTAGTCCTCGGGACTCCTTCGATGTTCTTTCGTTTTGGATAACGGACCATTTAGCAGTTTCCTTATTGTTTTGACAGTACTGTCACTTATCAGGGTGTTCCTCTTTCTGAGGGAACCCATTGTTATCTACTTATGTCTTAATCCTCGCTCCTGTTTCCACATATTATGTCGGGGTTACTAAGTAATGATTCTCCTTCCGGTACTACATCGTAATCCTATTTTAATATCCAATTTGTACGCGTTTTTATCATCGTCTGTGCTATGTTGACCAGGTTTGTAACCTTCCTCATTGTATGGGGTTTGGAGTCTCCGTTTCTAACTGGACTTTCCGGTATTCTTAATTCTCATGTTTTGTATTATCCCACTGCTATGCTCATTCAGACTACTGTCCGGTACTCATGTCGCTTATCTTTTCCTATCCATTACACTCATAGCGCTTTTCTTATCATTGGTATGGCGGGGTAACTCGAATGCGTAGCATGTTGACCCATGTTGCCGGTAATTATCGTTCCCTTATTGGTAGAATTCCATTGGTAGCGCCTATTTCCCTAGTGCGCTCCAATTAAAACCTCCAAGTTTTCGTAAACTGTTGTACAACATGATGTTTCTAGTATTGCTTACTGTTAACTAACTACCAGATCGGGTTTCCCCGAGTAAGAGAAGACTTTCTTCTCTCTGGTGTTTATTCCCCGTATTCAAAGTTAGGGATGTGGAGGGCGGGTTTAGGTACTATGGATATCCGGTAAACACCGGGAAATCCTAACTAACGCACCTCTCGCTCTATCACTCAACCCTTAACCCATAACTCAAACTCAACCTCAGTATCCTCCTAAGTTCGGTAATTCTTGTCTTCAAAGCGTAACTACGCTTTGATACCACTTTTGTAACACCCCATCTCAATATAATCGTGGTCATCACAAACTTAACGACATATATACAAACGGTGCAGTGGAATTAAATACACTCCAGGACCTTGCCACGGTCTGACTAACAGTATATACTGAACATTAGTATACTAAATCTTAACCATTACATATTCTCAGTACAAATTCTTCATATCCCATTACATCGTACACAACTGACTAACATCTCGTACCAATCACTAAACGAGTGTACAGGCACAACTCGTACAACTAAAAGAAGACAACCCGAAGTAAATTCTACCCGATCCTACTCTCAGGACTATCGCCTTCTGTCATTCACCTACGAAATAAAAACAGCCCCCAAAGGGGGTCAGCAAAATTGCTGGTACGATCCTCTCATGGCCCCCAAGCTAACGTGGCTACGACGACTAATTGTCGATAGCATGGAGGTTGATTAGATGCACAACATAATTGAAAGTGCAATAAACAATAAGCCACATATGAACAATCAAAGTTCAACACAATGAATGACTTAAAAGCCTTCTCTTAATTAGTAAGTTAATCATTTAACTCCTTAAGTTATGTTTCCTCTTAATCTCAGTCCAGCCTTATCTTACCTCAATCTTAATCCTTATCTCAGTCTTAGATTACAAACCATTCTTTAAATAGAAATGGTTGTATCTTATCTCTAACCTTATCTCAATCTTATCTCAGTTCTTATCTCAATTAAGTCAACCGTTCTTTAATTAGAATGGTTGTTCCTTAATTCATTGTTTATCTATCGGGTCACGTAACCCTAACCAATGAGTTATCAGCTCCATTGGTTTACATAAACAATATTTGTTAGAATTAGTTGGGCATTAGGTAGATCCCATGCACCACACCATCTCAGTATGCCTCCCTCCTAAAACAAGAAATCCGAGGAGGTCGAGTCTTTAAGTCGACTCTAGGCGACGAGTCCGAAGACAAGTCATATTTGGAAGACAGTATTTGATAAGGATACCGACTTCCCCCCATACACATGTGCCGGTACCATTCTGGATTCCTCACCCCCCCCCCCCCCGAAGTTCTAATTAATAGAAGTCTCAATGTTAATGTTTGTTAGTTAACCTCTTTCGGTTACTAAAAACAATATTTGGGAGTGCTCCTTAATCTCACACAATTCTTTACTAAGCATTTTTAGTAAGTTCTCACAGTAAGTTGTGTTAGTTTTCAAACATCACACAACAATGCAATAAACATAATATTCCGATTGCATGCTTTATCTTGTTTAGTCGGCACACATAACAAATAGCACACAAGACGAGGGACACCTCGTTAGCAAGCAGGTCACAAGAAAACCATACCGTTCACCGTTGGTCGTTCGGTTGCTTACTCTCCTCCGGAGTCCAAATTCTCAAACCCTAAAACATTGATCGAATTGGGTGGTTAATTTCTTTGAATTAACCTAGCTTAATTAATCACTAATGATTTCCAGCTACCACCAAATCATTTTAGTTCAAACTTAACCACTTATGTTACTTACTTCTCAATTTACCTCACATTTGTTCACACCTCCAATGGCCTTAAAATTCCACCAAACGACTCTTAACAACCTTATAATAACATTACCCAACAAGCCCCCTTCATTTACCTCTTAAAAAGCACACTTTCTTTGTATTTTTTCCTGGTCCGGGACATGGTCCGGACCTAAGGTCCCGGACCAATATGTCTGATGTACTCTCGGCCTTATTTATGGGGTGGTCCGGGTCTTTGTACCTAGCCAAGGTCCTGGACCACCTCTGAAACAGATTCTCAGCAAGTTTTTGATGCTGGTCCGGGACTTTATCCAAGGACTAAGTCCCGGACCACCTTATAAACTGTTAAATTTTACAGTTTTGAACCACATTCTCCACTTGTTCTTTTGTCCAAACTTCTTTTAATCTTTCCCCAAGTATTCACACATGTTCTAACACCATTTTAGCACTTAAAATCCTCCTAACTCATGGTTCAACTCATCTCCAAATTCCTTGATCATTATTCAAGTTCTTACTAAACTCTTAACACTTATAACTTAATTCCTTACACTTACAACATGTAGATTTTGTCTAAAACATCAACTATCCAAAGTTTTCTTCACAACCATCTTAACTACTCCTCAAGCATCATTATGAATACCCATTCGCTTTACTCAAACTTCTCAAAGCTATGTATAATCTAGCACATGCTTACACCCTTTCAAGTCATTATACCTTTTTTTCCTTCAAACTTTGTTACAAGTTTCCTAGCTTCCTTCACCATGGTTTTGGTGCCTTAATTTCACCAATGAATCCATTAGTCCCTCTTAGACATCCCTAGGTCTCCCTAGTACTCAAGAGCTCCATAGTTTATCCATTTTCACCAAAACAACCCTTAAAGCTTACTAGAACATCCTTAGTCATAAAATCTCCTTAGAACACCTTAAACACTTAGTTTCCTCTCCAAATTTTTACATGGCTTCCTTAGTATATTACTACACCCAATATTTAGTTTTTCACCCTTAATACAATCATGAACACTCGAATCCTTAGTACACAATCTTAGCACATAAATTACACCCTCCAAACCTCTAATCCCTCCTAAACAACTCTAGGTCATTTTAATCCTTAAGAACTCCTTTGTTAACTCATTTTCACTTAAATTTCTTCTTATGATTCCTAGTAAACCCTTGGTCACTTTAATTAACAACGACCACTTGAACACTTTGTTTTCTACTCAAATTTCGCCATAGCTCCTATAGTATATTATCATGCCCAAATGCATTGTTTTTCTCATAAATCAACACACACATAGTAATCTATTTCTCATCATATTTCCTCACCCAAATCAACTCATTCACAACAAACTCAATATAGTGCAATAATCTTAAATTGCATAGCACTAAGGCTCTTAAATAACATGGCTCTTAGGCCCTTAAATGACTTAAACTTAAACACTGAATTTCCCACATATAAAAGCTTTCAACCTGCAAATACACACAACAATGCTCCCATAGCAATATATGTGTTCTCATAATTCACCTTAAGCTTATCTTACTAAATCATTCCCATTGGCTCCTTAGTCACAAGTTCATAAGCTTGTTTAAGTTCTTTTTCCTAGGTTATATAACCCATTACATAATGTAAGCTTTAAGCTACATTAGTACTTATCTAAATCTCATCCCTTAAAACCTTAAACCACTATTAGGTAAGCAATTTACCTTGTTTTTCCAAGCTTCTCCTCACACTTTCCTCCTTGGTTTTCCTTGTTTCATTTTCGGCCACCAACTAGATTTCCTTGCCGATGTTCTAATCAATCCACAATAACTCTAATGAGTGCTAATGAACACACTAACCTTAAGGAATCATACCTAGGTTAAAATGTGTTTTAAGGTATTAAAATGAATGTCTTACCTTGGAGTCTTAAGATGGGCTTGGATATGAATCAAGAAGGACCTCCTCTATCCCTTGGAGAATAAAAACAATCTAGAACAAGGCATAAAAACAAAGCCCCATGAGTGGTAATTTTCGGCCATGTAAGAAAGTGGTGGAAAGATGATTTTTCTTACATTTTTCTTACCTAGAATGAATGGAAAATATAATGAACACCTCAAGCTAGTTTTTCCCCCTTCAATGGCGTTTTCCCTTGGCACCAAAATGAAGCTTTTGGAGTTTTGGAAAGATAGAAAGCTATAGCTTGAGCTAACTAAGAATAATATGTGTTTAGTTTTTGATTTGGAGCTAAAATGGAGATTCGGTAGGCAAAGCAAGGTGAGGCATGAATGGAGCTGCTTCTTACGGTTTGAGAGGATGAAGAAGGTGAAGAAAACTGTGGAAGAAGAGAATGAATGAATAAGAGGAGAGAAGGTAGGCTTAAAAGGTAAGATTTTCTTTTTAAAAAGCAAATAGTACTATTACAAGTTTACTCTTCTTTTCCTTTAGTTGCTGGCATATGGGTGAGTCACCAGCCTTAAACCCCCCCCCCCTTATATACAAGATATTTATGGTCTTGGTTGACCAACTTATTGACTTATGTTGACTAAAGCTTAAACTAGTCACTATTTGGCACTATTCACAAATTAGTGCACAAATTTGTGAAATTTTTGGTTTCTCATTGATTTAGGCTTCCTAAAGTGATACTAATTAGTACACATGTTGATTAAGGTGTAATCATGGGCATTTAGCCACTCAAAACCCATTTCTAAGACAATTTCTCAAAAAGGTGCTTTAAGGAGTCTTAAAGCACATTTTGTGTTTAAGCTTGTATTTTAGCTTGGTTTTCTTTGGTAATTGATTTAACATGTCAATTAGCATGTTAATAAGGTCTTATAATGATATTTGGGTGCTAATCAAAGTCACTCCAAGCTTAGGGCACATTCCTTATGCCGTTTTCTTGTGTTTTCCTTGGTTTAAATTGTCTACCAATGTTTCTAAGGATTTTTAGCCTTACTACATCATAACTTGATGTTACTTAGCATACTTAGGTTTTGGGTATTTCAATACGAGAGTAACATAAATTACACTCTCATTTAATCCTATTCTAGGACCTTGTTTAACCAGACGTTGACCGAGAACTAATCGAGTACAATCTATGGTGAACAGAATGGATTCTTGTAGTCTGTTTGCTAACGGATTACACCGGCTTGTGTGCTATATGTTGTGTGAAATAACGACCAAGATTGAAATACCCCAAACCTTTATATGTTGTTTAAATATTAAACTATGGTATATTAAGGCTAAAAAGTGCCTTAGAAATGTTAGTAAATGATTTAAACCATAGAAAACACAATAAAGTACCATAAAGGAGATTAGAGCAAAAATGTGCTTTAAGCTTGGGATGACCTTGGTTAAGACCCAAAGGGCTTACCAAGACTTTATTAACATGTTAATGGACATGTTAAACAAATTACTAAAGAAAACCAAGCTTGAAAACAAGTTAAAACACAAAATGTGCTTTAAGGAGTCTTAAAGCACATTTTTGAAAAATTGTCTTGGAAATGGGTTTTGAGTGGGTAAATGCCCGTAATTACTCTTTAATCAACTTGTGTACTACTTAGTATCACATTAGGAGGTCTAAATCAATGGGAAATCAAAAATTTCACAATTATGTGCACTAATTTGTGAATAGTGCTCAAATAGTGCTAGTTTAGCATTAAGTCAACATAAGTCAATTAAATGGTCAACAAAGACCACAAATATCTCATGGAGGATAAGGGGGCCAGTTTTTAAGTGTGAGTCACCACACTTAGCTAGTCAAATAAGGAAGAAAGAATAAATAAGTAAGTTCACATTTGCTTTCTGCAGAAATATCTTGCAAAAGTAAACCTCTCACCTCACTTTCTTCTTTCCCTCTTGTTTCCCACCGTCTCCAACCTCCATCCTCTCTTCCAAATCGGTTTTGCTACAAAAACCGTACCATTCTTCATGTTAATATGCTTATAACTCCTAGCTCAATGCTCCAAAATTAATTCCAAGACCACCATTCCCTTAGTTTGATCAAGCTCTACAACTTTGTCTTTTCAAATCTTCAAAAGCTCCATTTTGGTGCCATTGAGATTCACAATTGAAGGAGCAAGAACTCATCTTTTTCTACCTTGTCATTCTCCTTTGCTTCAAGGTAAGGAAAACCAAAGAAAAGTAACATTTCCTCTCATTTTTGTATATGGCCGAGAATCACCATTTAATGGTGTCTTCTTTTGATCTTTCATAGCTTCATTTCAAACTTCAAAGGACTAGGTGGAGTCCTCTCTTGCTACTTAATCCAATTCTCATTCAATTCCAAGGTAAACTTACATTTTTGTGTTTTAAAACACTTATGCGAATTTAGGGTTTATATATGAGTTTAAGTATGAATCTTAAAGCTCATTACCCTTAAATGTGTGTATGGATAGAAGGTTGACAAGTGATCAAGTTCCTTACTAAGCTTCAATCCAAGAAAACTTGAAGAAAAGAGGTAAATAAGTAACTTAATGTGGTTTAATGGGTCTTAGGAAATTGAGCTTTAAATGCTCAATAAACTATCTAAGGAGCCAATGGTAAATGAGCTAGAAACCTATCCTCAAGGAGGTTATTAAAGACATATGTGATGTTGTATGTATTTGCATGTCAAAGGCAATTATTAAGCGGGAAATTTAGTGTTTAAGCTTAATGCAATTTAAGGGCCTAAGTGCCAAGCAATTTAAATTATGCACTATATTGTGATGTAGTGTAGCTTAAGGTTTAGTTGTGTGTAAAGAACATTATTTTGTGGATAAATGTTCTTGATTGTTTAAAGGTGAAAAACCTTGTGTTTTGGTGTAAGAAAGTGCTAGCAAAGCTATGTCAAAATTTGGGTAAGAAACAAGAAGTTTAGGTGATTAAATGAAGTTTAGTGACCTAGGTTGTACAAGGGAGTGTTAAGGGTTGATTTGGTGAAAGAAATGAGAATTTAAGTGTTTATAAGCATTTAAGCGACTTAAGGTGTTCTTGAGGTTTAAAATGACTTCGACATTGTCTTGGAGGATTTAGTGTCCAATGGGTGAAATTGATACATCAAGGTCATGGTGGGAGTGTAGTTAAATCTTGTACAAATTTTGGTGAGCAAGGGAAGAATTATGCTTGTGAAGGTTTAACTGTGAATTGAGGAAAAATGGAAGGAGCTTGTGTAATGGAGGTGTTGAGCATAAATAATGTTTATGGTGTAGTGGTAGTGTAGATAAGGTAACATTTTGGTTAGTTGGTGTTATAGGCATAAAACTACCACTTAGAAACCTAAGGAAAATATTACTAGTGTTAAGAAGTTTTGGAGAAATTGGGTAATAAGTTGGACAAGGAATTGGACAAGTTTAAGGTGTTATTTTGGAATTAGAATATACCTAAGATCATGTGTGAAGTTTGGGTAAACAATGGATGAGGAGAACAAGTATAACAAGGCTTGAAAAATGCATAAGTGTAAAATCTATAGCATGGTCCGGGATTTAGGTCCAGGGTGAAGTCCCGGACCACACCAAAAAAAGGGCCGAGAATACATACTGCACTCTGGTCCGGGACTTAGGTTTGGTATTAAGACCCGGACCACCCCTTAATTTACCCCCGAGAGTAGCATCAACTATTGGTTCGGGACTTAAGTCCCATATAAAGTCCTGGACACCCCTATTGAACCAGTCTGAGAGTTAAGCCATGGATTGGTCTAGGACCTTAGGTAAGGACCAAGTCTCGTACCATTCTAAAAACATTGTTTAAGGTTAGTAAATGACTTGTAATGATAGTGATTGATAAGTAATGATGTTATAAGGTTGTTTAAGACATGTTTGGTGTGTTATAATGACAATTAAAAGGGTGAAAACTTGTAATTAAGTGTGAAAATAAAACAAGCTAGAAATGTGAAGTAATAAGTTAATCAAGGTCGAGTACAGTAATTAACCGACATTACTAAATGTGTGTAGGAGTTGCCTACGGTGGAAAACAAACGCAGCAGGGACCAAGGTATGGTTTTCTTGCAGTCTGTTTGCTACCGGTTTACACCGGCTTGTGTATTTGTTTGTTTTATGTTTGTTTATGACTTTGTAAGACTTAAATCATGAAATGAGTTTACAGTCATTGTTATTATTGTGATGTGTGTGTACCGGTACCGTTAACCTCGCGTACGTGCTAACCTATTAGTTAACCAACTAGGATACGTAAGAGAGCGGTACCGGGTTTTAACGTTTCAACATAAGGAACGTTCTAACTACGGCTATGTACGAGCTAGTTGTGGTTTGTGCTGTTAAAGTGTATCTCATCTCCCTTGTGTGTCTAACTGGACCGAAACACCTACTTGTGATTTAATGTATTAAGTTCCAACAATGGGACTTCTAACAAGTGTTAACCGGGGAGTGAGGAGTCCGGTCGTTCCGGCCACGTGTGTATGTACGGGGGTCGATATCTGTATCAGGTTCGACTCTCTCTTTATGTAATGTTTGTTTTCCTTCTTGGACTACAATCACCCTCAAGCTTAACCAAGGCTATTTATCTGACCAATGTTCGGACTAGGGGGAAATTAATGTACGGTGCGCTTGGATCACTATATCCGACGCACCTTGGGGTTAAGTTATTCGTTCATCCAATAGAACGGTAACGAGTTATGTAACGAGCTTAACATGAGTTTGACATCATTCTCTAGGCTCTCCTAACTATGTTCGGTTCGGTTCCTAAAGAGACCCGTTCCCGTTATGTTATGTGTTGATGTTTGTGATGCAATGCTTGTTGCTGTGTTATGTAAGTTGTATGTTAGAATCAATGCCATGTTATCATGACAATTGGTTGCGTGTATCCCGGTAGCCGACGGGCTGCATGTTAGCCATACCATCCATGAGTTCCTGAGCCCCTTTGGGGCACCATATTTTATTTTGCAGGATGAGGATCGAGGAAGCGGAGTGGCTCTAGATCCTAGGTGTTATGAAATACTTTTGGTAGTTTTGGATGTTGGACCCGGGATGTGCCTGTGCTCCCGTGGTGATATATTTTGGAATGACAGTTATACGGTGATGGTTGTAAATATTAATACTCGGTATAGTTGGTTGTATTTATGGTTTTAGTACTATGCTCGGGAGTCTATGCATCAGACCGATACGATTGTATGTATTCTGCCTTGTTAGCCACGTGGGTGGCTAACGGCGTGTAACACCAACTCGTTTAGTTATCGTTAAGTTATATATTTCCGCTGTAGTTTCGGTTTATTGTTAAAGTTTACAGTAGGGGTGTTACAAAAAGTGGTATCAGAGCGAAGTATCGCTCTGATGACCGGAATACCGAGCTTAGGAACATACCGAGTTAGGAATTTAACCTTAGTTGCCTGAGTGAGCAGTTAAGGGAAGGTTAACCACTAACTAAGTGTGGATTTACCTTATTGTCGGAAAAGCGTTACAACCGTTGGAACCGATAAGTTTGTGAGCATAATGCTAATGTATGATCGTGTGAATTCAGATGGCAGGATGACCACGTGGTAGAGGCCGCGGGCGCGGTATTGGTGACCTAGAGGAGAACACTACGACAAAAGTTATGGCTGACGCAATAGCGGCCGCCGTAGCCCAGATGGTCCCACAGTTGGTGGCTGCGATGCAACAAGGGCAGCAGCAGCAAGGCGGTGCGGACCAACAAGGCCCACAACCGCAACCATGGCCGCGTGAGACCAACTGGGTCAAAGCGTTGGCAGATCTAAGACCACCATCATTTCACGGGGAGACCAACCCGAGTAAGCTGGAGGCGTATATCTCCGAGCTGGAGACCGCCTACGAGACCTTGGATGTGCCTGCTGGTGCCAAGGTTCATCTTGCCGCTTACTATCTGAAGGGTTCGGCAAGGAGTTGGTGGAAGCTTGTGTGGGAAGGCAGAGTTGCTGATCCTACCTTTGAATGAAGGGAGTACACGGCTCTGCTGCGAGCCAAGTACTACCCGGTGCATGTACAAGAGGCTAAATGTCTGGAGCTAGATAGTCTGAGACAGGGGGACAAGATGTCGGTAGACGAGTACTATACCGCCTTCACCGACCTTACCCACCTACTACCAGACCTAGGTTACTCGAACCGGATCCTGGTAAACCATTTTTACAACAGACTCAGCTACCGCCTACGCTATGTGTTGGAGAAATATGTGACTACTTCTTCAACCTAGGCAGTGTACCTATCGTTTTGCGGAATAGTGGAAATGTGGGTTGTCGTACTCTTGGGGACCTCGCTGTGGGTAACTGATAGTGTAATAAATTGACTGGGATTTCTATAAACAGATTTTATCATTTTTAGGGACAGGATTATCAGCTAACTCATAAGACAATAATAAAAACAATTAATTAAAATAGAAAAGAAATAGAAATTATAAATCTTTTTGTGTTTTTAAGAAGCATCCCGGGTGGTTCTGCTCACCTATTTAACTTAATCATATTAATATAACTCTCCCATTTTAACAATAAACTCAAGAATCTAAATTAGTTTATTGACCGTTCCCTGTCTAATAAACCCTGATTAATTTAAACAACAAGCGCAATTCCTTGTTCAAGTCATAAATAAATTAATCGCATTAGTAACAATTCCTATTGGAGATAGATTAACCTATACGGCGAGGAATATCGCTTCTAGTCATTAACCCATTTGACTTCCTGTGTCTAGAACCTTGTCTCAGCACTGCATTTTAACAAAGAACTACAAATATCACTTTAATAATTGTACAAGAGAATTAAAGCGCATTAAGGAGAGGAATCAAAATACTGTTTAGATAAATTATACTGGAAAGCTTATATAACACAATTATATAAAATAGGCTTGCTTCTAACCCGGGAAGCTAGATTTATTAATGACACATATTTATACAGTAAAACATAAGAAATAAAATAGACGGAACCAACGAAGAAGAACGAACAGATGGGCAATCGATTCCTTCGTTGGTTCTCTGGAAACTAACAGCATAAGGCTGATGAAGAAAGAAAATAAAATGGAGAAACGGGGGATAAGAAGATGGAATGGATCGTAGGTGTGAGCGATGGATTATTTACTGGATGGGATTGAATTCCTATTTGAGGAGAAGGCTCGTGGATTTTATAGAAGGAAGGAGAAGAAGCTGGGGACAGGCTGGAGAAGGAAGAAGACAGAGGGAACAAGGGAACACCGCGTGAGGAAATTTAGGAGAGGATTGGGGCGGCTGAACGCGTGAGATAACTGTCGGTAGGCGCCTGATATTTCTCATCTGGGTAGATGGATAAGTCGCCGAGAAGATAAACAGCACCGCGTGAAAATCTGGTTCTGGGGCGCATTTTTAGAGGCGTCCGCGCCTCCGTCCGCCTCAATTCATGCGGACCTCTGATGTCCGCGCCTCTGTCTTCCGTCCGCGCCTCTGTCCGCCTAATGCTCATGCGGATGTAACACCCCTACTACGCACATCACATTACTTGAAATCGCAACGGAATATAAACAACTAAACAGTAACTAAACGATTGGTGTTACAACGCCGTCAACCACCCACGTGGTTAACAAGGCTGAATAAATACAAGTGTACCGGTCTGATGATCAGACTCCCGAGCATAGAACTAATAACCATATATATAACATCAACAAAATACCGAGTGTTTACATAAATCCTTCACTGTTTACCGTCACCGTAAACTATCATAAACAAGTATATAACACGCCACGGGAGCACAGGCGCATCCCGGGCAACATCCAAAAGTACTCCAAAAGTAACTACACCCTAGGATCTAGAGCCACTCCGCTTCTTCGATCCTCATCCTGCAGTAAAAGAAATATGGATCCCCGAGGGGGTCAGCAACCCTTGGCTGGCATGGTTAACGCGCAGCCCATCGACTACCGGGATGCGCGCAAACTATTTGTCATGATGACATGGTATTTATTTTAAAACACACAACTCATACATATATAACATAACATGGGTATTGTACACATCATAACACACATCACACACATACAATTCCTTTTAGGAAGAGAACCAACACAGTTAGTCCCCATTGAGAGCCTAGAGAATGTTGCCATGCTCTTACTTAGCTCGTTACTTAACTCGTTACCGTCCGGTTAGATTGAACGGTTAACTTAACACAAGGTGCCTCGGATATAGTGATCCAAGCGCACCGAAATAACACATAGTATGCCCCTGTGGCCCGACGTGAGTCAGTAAAATAGCCTTGGTTAAGCTAAAGGGAAGGTTAGAAACCAAATTGGGGAACTTAACCATAACATACAGAGAGAATCAAACCGGTTATGACATCGACTCCCATACTCACACGCGTGGCCGGAACAGACCGGACTCCTCACTTCCCCCGTTAGCCCTTGTTAATAGTTCATCATTGAACTCAACAAACAATCCACAACAATAGGTCAAGTCTTGTTAGACACACACATGGGAAGAGAGAGTCATACTTAACAACATAGTAATATTTAACAACTGTAAACTCTTTACATGATTTAATCTTACAAAGTCATAAACACACAGAAAAACAAACAACACACAAGCCGGTGTAAACCGGTAGGCAACAGACTGCAAGAAAACCATACCTCGGTCCTTGCCTCGACTGGTTTCCACCTTGGGAGAATCCTAAACACATTAGTAACGTCGGTTAATTAACGCACTAGTCCATTGTTAACATTATCTACTCAACACTACTAGTTTATTTTTATTTTACACTTATTACAACTTTTCATCCTTTTAATTGCCTTTAAAACCCACCTAACATGTCTTTCATAACCTCGTAATATCATTACTAACCTACTACCATTTTTAGATAACAATTCCCATCTTAAAACAATAATTTTTGGTCCATACAGTGGCCTGTCCGAACTTGTGTCCGAGCTTCCAAGTTCGGACACAAGCCGTGATTTTAGACAGAAAACAGACACACGTCCGAACTTATGTCCGGACTTCGGAAGTTCGGACGTGAGCCGAGAAAATTTAGACAGAAATTCTAGCGTCCGAACATGTGTCCGGACTTCCCAAGTTCGGACACAGTTCGAGGATAATCCTAAGGATGGGTGGGTACGTCCGAACATGTGTCCGGACTTCCCAAGTTCGGACACTGTTCGCGAGTGAGAATTTCTTTACCCAACAGGGCCTGTCCGAACTTCCACATCCGGACGGAAGTTCGGACAAGGCATTATTCTCCAATCTCTAAGCCTTTAAACACTTAACCAAATTTCCCAAAGCCTCCAACACTTATAGTATCTTCTCCTTAAGTTTCTAAGTGATATTCCTTGCCTATTCCAATCATTATTCCTAGATATTTCTTCCACACAACATCATTACTTTAACATAATCTCTTACAAACTAAAACTCATTAAGTCATCCTTGAAATCCCTTTTCTAAGCTTACACTTCCTCTTTATTTTACCAAAGTTTGCCTAAGCCTTCATCTAAGTCCAAAATGACTTTGGTACATACTAAAACCTCAAGATCATACCTAAGTCCTTATTACACTCTAGAACACTTCCTAGTTCATCAAAATTCCTTTACAACATCTTGAACTCCTTATGCATCTCCTAAATTTCGACATAAGTTCTCCTAGTATTTGTTACACCTTAGCACATTGTTTTCATCATTAAACATCCTAGAACACTAAGAACACCAAGAACACTTTCTTACACAACTTCACCAAATTCACACTACATCACAATATAGTGCATAACTTAAATTGCATGGCACTTAGGCCCTTAAAATGCATGGCTCTTAGGCCCTTAAAGTGCTTAAATCATAAACACTGAATTTCCACAATATACATGCCTTTAACCTGCGATTACATATAACAAGACATATGTTATTTTACTAGTCTCTTTGAGAACATTTACTAGGTCATTCACCATTTGCTCTTTAGGTAGTTTTAATAAGCATTTATAAGCTCATTTCTCCTAAGGCATTAAACAACATAAGGTTAATAGATTTACCTCTTTTCCAAAACACCTCCTTCTTGTTTCCTTACAAAACCGTATGGTATTTTGATTCCTTGTCAAGTTCTAAACAATATACAAACATTATAATGAGTATTCAAGCTATAAGCTTCATCTCATTGTAAACCCTAATTTTACATTATTTGAAAAACATTAATGTAGTTGTTTTACCTTGGTCTTTGAAGAGAGTTTGAATATATAACAAGAGAGGACTCCACCTAGTCCATGAAGAGTTGAAATGAAGCTAGAACAAGGTCACACAAAGAGCTATATCAATGTGTATTTTCGGTCAAGGTAAGAACATGGAGGAAACATGATTTTTCTTTGAGATTCCTTACCTAGAAGCAAAGGAGATCAACAATATGTCAAAATACAAGCTCAAGCTCCTTCAATGGTGGAACACCTTGGCACCGAAATGGGGCTCTTGGAGTTTTGAGAAGATAGGAATGAAGAGCTTGAGGAGAGGAAGAGATTGGTGGTCTTAGAATTTGATTTGGACAAGTGAGCTTGATTTAGCAAGAGGTCAAAGATGGAGTTTCTATGGTGGTAGTAGTATTACCGTGAGAGAACAAAGAAGAGAGGTAGAAGATGGTGTTTGGAACCGTGAGAATGAAGGAAAGAAATGAGAATGAAGATAGAACTTGCTTTTAAGGAGATATTTGTAGTATAAAGTAAAAGTAGTTTTAATTAGTTTTCTTTACTTACTTATTATGTTAACTAGAGAGTGGTGAGTCACCACACTTAAAAACCGCCCCCCTTTATTAGTGTGAGGGTGTTTTAGTCTTGTTTGTCAATTTAATTACTTAATACAACATATGTTATAAACTAGCTTATAAAAGTCACTATTCACCTAAACAAGGCACTTAGAAGTGAAATTTTTGATTTCCCATTAATATAGCCACCCAAATGTGATACTATATAGTACATATATATTTAAGAGTAATGATGGACATTTAGCCATTCAAAACTCATTTACAAGACAATTTTTCAAAATGTGCTTTAAGACTCCTTAAAGCACATTTTGTGTTTAAACTTGTTTTCAAGCTTGGTTTTCTTTGGTAAATGGTTTAATATGTTCATTAGTGTATAAATGAGGTCTTGGTAAGTTCATTAGGTCTTAACCAAGTTTATCCCAAGCTTAGAGCACATTTTGGCTCTTATTGACTTTAAAGCACATTTTGTGTTTCCTTTTGTTTAAATTCGTTTACTAATGTTTCTAAGACTCTTTTTAGTCTTATTACACCATATTTAGGTGTTTAAACAACATAACTAGGTTTGGGGTATTTCAGCGGACGTCTCTATGGTCCGCCCTCCCGTCCGCCCAGAATCATGCGGATGCAGCTGACGTCCTCATGCGGACAGAATGAAAATGTTTTCTATTTTCACGCGATCTTCAACCGGCTCCAGATTCTTCGTTATAAGTCCGTTTTACTAGCCGTTTGTTGCGTTGGAAAGCTTGTGAGATAAACTATTTGGTTCCAACACTTTTTCCTGTATTTGATACATAAAATATATCAGTCCATATCAAGACTTAAATCTTAGGAAAAACATACGATAAGTGAGAAATATTATCCTGAAAGTGAGTAAGTATAGGGTAAATTAAACCCTTAAATGTCTATGTATTTCTCACTTATCACTATGGGATGGGGCCAGCTGGATATACTACCTTACAGGTAATTAAAATACAGTGTGGTGTGAATAAGTGTGTACGATGTGTAAGTGTGAATGTGAATTTAATTCGTGGGGCATGACTAACATCCTGAATTCAGGAGTGCTACCATGCCGCTGCTAAGGTAGAGATCACCGTCCGTCTGAGGGACAAGGAGAATGCGCATGTAACGCCCCTATTTAACATAATTGCAGCGGAAATAAAATACTAAAGGCGTTAACAGACCATCATCAGGTTCCAAACACCCGGTACCAACCTCACCAATTACAACCATTACAATTATCTAAGTTATGATCTGAACTCAAGAAAACAACGTAAACAAAACTGAACGTAAACAAAATAACTCTCCACAGTTCCTAATTCCCATCCCAATCACTCATGCTCTTCGTGGCCATCTGTATAAACAATTTCGTACCTGCAAGATGAAACCAAGCAGCCCACCCCAAGAGGGTGAGTCAGTTCCCTGGAATGGAACTGGTACAATTCTCTAAAACGATAAATTAAAACATAGTTCTTCAAATAAGACAGTAACATGAAAACAAACTCTTAAAAGTAAACAGAGAAAAAGCACTTCAAAACAATCAAGTTATAGAGAAAAGAGAACAAGGCAAAGATAGAGACAAAGAACTTTAAAACCAAGTCAACCACTTAAGAAGTCACACCATATAGTTAGTAAGCATCCATTATTGATGTTAGAACCAATTCTGGTTAAGAAGAGAAAGACTCAGATAGTCACAAAGGACTAGGAATGAAAAGATAGATCTAAGAACCAATAACTCAAGAGTGGAATCAAACCAATTGGGAGAGATGGCCCCCACCGCCAGTTAAATGGCCATATGGACGAGGGATATACAGCCCCTGCTGTTAGATATAAATGTCCTTGCGGACGAGGGATATACTGCCCCCTACTGTCAGATATAAATGTTATTGTGGATGAGGGATATACAGCCCCCTGCTGTTACCGACCCGTTCTCAGTCATCGATGAAGACGCACGCACGTCACAACAAAAGACTCAGCTCATGGATGAAAAATATCCAGAGTCAAAGGAAGAATTACCAAGATTGTCCTTTTCCATACTTCCACTAGATCACTAACACCAGAGCAATACCAAAACACTCAGTCTTACAGAGTGCAGAAGCGTAACACTAGGCAGTTAATGTCTAATGAAATAACCCAATAGAAGGAACCAAAAACAATGTAAGTTTCACATTCAAGGCTCAATTAGTCACATCAAGCTGAGTTAGCCACACAAACATTTCCCTTTGAAATCCATTCAAGCTCAGTTAGCGTTTTCCAAAACATTCCATAAAGTCCATTAGCAAAAGTATCTAAGTACGAGAAATCGTACTTGATTAACGCTGTAGCAGTTCTAGTAGATTCGTGCAAACAATCAACAACACTTCGAGGAACATTAAAGATAGTCTATTATCAATAACTTATACCCTAAGTTAAACTTAAATAAATTCCTCACTCTTATTTCTAAATCTTGATTATCTTGTAAGCCCTTGCTTAAACGTTATGTATAACCTTCGACATATCTTAGAATGTTGTATATCTCAAGGTTGTAAGACTGGGGAATGTATGATTAACACTTGTTAATTGTTACACTCTTATCCACTTTACTCATACTTAACCCTAATTCTCAATTCAAGATTCTTGTGACCCTTATGTCATAAATACATTTTATGTTATTTAATAAACCTTAGAATTTCAAAAACAATTCTTAAGCTCAACACTTTTATTCTTAATTTAGAATAAACATCATATTATGACCTATGATAGGTTTATCTTAGAATAATATACTATTATTTCACAATGTAATGATTATGTATTTTACCAATATCTACTAGATAATCCATTATGATTAAGTTTTCCCCTTAACTTAATTAAGATCTACATCCTGTATATTGGAATCATAGTGTTGTAGATGCATTTTATTATAACCTAATTGAGTTACTAAACTCATTTATCTTATGTTTAGTTCAGAATGACTTTTATTACAACCATCTAATAATCTTATCATAAGATGTTAAATTGCTTTTCATCTTGAATAACTATATTATAGTTAACTTAGATTTATGGAACTCTTACATTTAGTATTCCCAAGGTATATTATTTACTTTATCATTAACTATATAATAAGGTGTTTTAAGATAACCTTTTATGTATCCTTGCTTACATTTAATTTCCTAAATGTTTTATTTTATCACACATTCCCTCCATAGACTATGTATAATCCTTTTATACTAAACTTCAATAAAGTTAAGTCTTAAATACGTCTTAAGTTGTTTGCAAAACCTAAGGTTTCAAACGAATAACTTAATAAATTAATTTCCTTTATTGTATTTAGGATGGACAATATATCTTAACATAATGTAGAATTCATCTAAGAATCAAATTCTTATTCGTAAGTGAAATTGTAAATTATTTAATAAGATCATCTATTCCGAAAAATCAGCATACCTTATATTCAAATGACATATTAATATGTTCTAGTGTCAAAAGGTAAATCAATATAATCTCTTATGTAACTTAGTTTCCTCTAAATAAAGGTTCAAAGGTTTTAAGTATCTAATTTCTATTTATAAACCTTTTTATAAATTCTAACTACTAAATACATCACTTAATTATAAACTCACATCCTAAGTATTGGTAATTAATGTTTTAAATGTATTTCATATGGCTTATCTAATGCCAAGACACTTAAGGATTATTATTTAGATTAATTTCCTAATCATAGTTTAATATAGTTTTATATCATAATCCTTTTAATGATTTTATCTTAAAACATTAAGTTATCGTTCAATACTATAAATGTTATGAAATTACTAAATCTAGACTCATTAATCCACTTCACATTTAGATGTAAAAGTAATTCATCTATTTTATTATTGATTATATAGTAAGATCTGTTTGTGTAATATTTTATGTAATCTAATTACAATTTTTCCTAAGTCTCAACTTATCAATTATCTAACCCAATTATAGATATACATTCTGGTCATTGACAAATAATATTATACATGTATTCTAATATGGTTTATATAAATCTTAGAAATTCAAAGGTGACTCTCTAAGCTTAATTTCATAATCATAATTTAATACCACCTCATACAATATTCTTTTAATAGTATTAAGTATAGGTTTAGTTAAACTTATTAATTCCTTCTTATCCTATTTCCTATAAGGTATTTTATTTCTTTTATTTATTTATTGTATATATATATACTAGGATTTATTCAAGACATTCTTTATGTAGTTTTATTGTATTTAATTATTTTTATTAACTCTTACACATATCTACATCCAATATATGGTTTATAAAATAAAGTATTTTCCTTAGTTCAATTAAGTATATTAACTTCTATATTCAATAATTAATATAAATGTAGATTAATTTAATTCCTTGATTTAACCTAAGTTACTATTTTATTTCTTTTATATATATGTATATATATATTTTTTTACTTCACTTAAAAGTTGATACCTAAAGATATTTATTAACATTCTGTATTAAATGTTAGTTTATTCTTCTTATATTATTCTCAACCTATAAAGTTTATTAATAAGTCATACTTTAATTTTTGTTACATTAAAAACCTTATATTATAAGGTAGCTTACGAAAAATTTCAGAAATACAATTTGTAGACCTATTTCCTCTTGTCTAAAAATTCTCAAATTTAATATATAGTAACTAAGCGATTTTAGACATATTATAACATTTTTATTTCATAAACATATCTTTTTAAATTATCTAAATAATTCCATAATTCTCAGAACTTACAAAAATTACAATTTGCGTTTAAAAACTCAAAACCCATATTAATTTACATCAAAATAAACTAGATTTTATAAGGAATCTATGGTTAAAATTTCAAGTCAAAATACATTCAGGAAGCCATTAAATAAATTCAACAAGTTAGGGTTTTATTCTTGAATTTATATAACTTAATATATCAATAATTATCCACGTTTTAATCTCGGCCGTCCGTCGCATCTAACTACGATCGGACGGCCTTGAGACGCCGAGTTCATTAGAGAAACCCAACTCGATGTCGAGTACTAATTCACTGATATCTCTCAATCTACAGAACGAAATTCGATGATTCTTGTTTCATTGGATTCGAAATTGAATTCCGGTTCTAATGGTACCAATTTTATGAGCTATCATGCAGTATAATGTAAATTCGATTCTGGGTAAATCGAACTTAGGGTTTATGTTGTTTTAGATCCGAATTTCTAAATTCTCTCAACTTATTGTGTAATTGGTTTAATTGATAGAGGGTTATGAACGGAAATGCAAAAACGAACATCATAGGTGGTGGAATTTGGTCGGAATCATACCGGAGATGCGCCGGCAAGGCAAATCGAAATCGAATTTCTGGAAAATCGTTATTTCATGTGCAGTTCGAGTAGCCTACTTCACCGACCAACTCGCGCTAATTGAGAAGGATTCAATCCACGAACCTACGTCATGTTAAAGTAGACATGTAACTCTAAACATTGGTGGAAGAATCATTGAAAACGAAGAACTAGGGAGAAATTTATGGATCCCGCAAGATCTGAGTTTACCATGTCGTTTCTGGAAACATTCTGGGCAAAAACTCGACGTGATCGAGTAGGTAACTTTAGACGCATATATCTTCCGCACAATTGACAATCAGCCTTGGTCATTAACATGAAAGTTTCAGAGAGATTGGATCTCTTCAAAACAAGCTAAAGAACACGAAATTTGGCTGAGAAACGAAGAAGTTATGGCGAGACGAAGTTTACCTGATTTCAGAACAATTTGGAATTCTGGGTTACGGCTTTGCAGGAACGCAATTTTGGATCAAATTTCCGGCGGATTTAGGAAGAGTTAGGTTAAGTGTGAGTTATGGTTGCAAAGAGGAGATTAAGGAAAAGAGAATGAAGAAGACGACACTGGAAAATTCAAAGGATTAGTGAGGTACAGCCGTCACAAGTTAGGGCAAAATACTGGTGAAAATGAGAATACTTAGCCGATTTTTGGGCTAAGTACCGGCGACCCGTGTGGTCTTGACACGTGGCACTTTTCAAAATTTTGGCTCTAAACATCATTCTATCATAACTTTGGGTAGGATGATCCGTTTTCCACGTTCTTTTTATCGATCTTCATGGTTTTCCATAACCTATTTATTGGTATAGGTTCATGGGATGGTTTGACCATTCTCAAAAAGTCAACCCTAGCAAGGCTTAATAAGCTTTAAGGTTTCTAGAATTTTATATTGACTTTTATGCTTCAAATCAATGCTACAAATATTTTTAAAATGTTTATAATATAATTGGAGTGTCTAGGAATTTTTCCAAGATTTATTGACTTATAAATCTTGTTATTAAATTCATAATACCATATAATAAATTAAATTAAATTGTATTATATTGGAATTTAATATAAGAAGTCCCCGAAATAATTTTTAAATAATACCATATACTAATTTAGTGTTTAATAATATTATTTAGGGTTTTTATAAAAGAAATCCCCTAAATTAATTTAGGGGTATTTCAGCGCACAAGCGCAAGGCTTCGAGCGAGGGCCAAAACACGCAAGGGTAGGGGGAGGAAAGAAGAAGATTCCTTACCCCAGTCCCAGAAAGGCCAGCACCAAGGAGGCAAAGGCCAAGCCCAGACCACCACTGCTGAGGAGCCACTGCAGCTCACTTATGCCTATACGGCTAAGCCCCTACGCTCTCACCCGCCCAAGGGTAACTACTTAATTCTGAATATCAAGTTAAAGTGTGTGTTGTTAAGTTGTGAGTGTGTACTGAATGTGTATTGTGATAACAGCTAGCGCGGGTTCTGGATCTGAGCGCCACTACTACTACAAGTGGTGCAACGGAGACCACCCCGGCAAGGACTGCAATGGAAATGATGTGCAGTGTCGCTACTGCAAGAAGATGGGGCATCTCGACTACGAGTGCTTCTAAAACCCCAACGGCAAAAACTTCAGGCCTAAGGGGCAATGGAAAGGAAAGGCTGCCGCGACTTCTGAAGGCCCGAAGGCGATTAACCAGTCGCCCTCAAATCAGGGGAACACGAACTCCCAGAAGGGGAAAGGGTCAGGAGCTGGCAAGGGCACCCTGAATGTGGTAGACCGGTCAGAGGCTGCTGGAACGTCTTCTAGGCCAGGTACTACTCAAACCGTTGAGTGTGATAATTGACTGCTTTCCTCATTTCATGCATGAGTAAGAGTTAAAGTATAATGTGAACTAGCTAAGTTAGATAATTCTAAACCTTAGGAACCTTCAATATTTGCTATCCAATCTCCCCCCCCCCCCCACACCGAACCCCGAAGAAACCAGCATCATCATCACCGAATTTCCGATGGAGCAGTATCAGGTTATCCAACCAGGTATGATATTATTAAATGGATACCTGACACCTGAAGCACAAATCCACATCATACGACGATGGGACAAACTGGGAACAGCGCCTGGAGGTTTCTACACACCCGATACCCTAGTGGATCGAAGATGAAGTTGAAGATGATGTGCATGTGTAAGGACTGGAATCCTTACACAAAGACATATCACGACATCGAGCGGAAGACGGAGCAACAGTACCGAGGATACCTGAGGAATTCCTTGCGGTCGTTAACCACGCCGTGGGAATTGTTTAGTGTTATACCCAAAATTTTGACCCCCCTGGTTAGGGTCTACGAGGTTTTGGTGCTGTGAGGGGCATTTAATCGAGTAATGAGAGATTCTGGCTCGTTCGGCGCATTCCAGGGCATGAGGAGAAGTTTCCTCATTGCCAGGGGCGTTTTCGTAATTCTTAAGGCACCCGAGACCTCCTGTAGGCTTTCTCTCTCCTCCAAAAGATGCCCAAATCAGCTTGAAATGCTTTGATATTTTAACCCATGATAGAGGATGGCATTCTAAGCATAATGGCATTGGAATTTTGATTTTTTGAATTTCCAATAATTTTCTAGCAATTTCTGACTGAATCTGACAAGAAATTCAATTTAAAAATATTTCAACTTTTAAAAATTTCGATTCCACTTCAGAAAATTCATAATTTCCATCCTTGACATGTGGTTAAAATTTCACAGCAAATTCCTTTGGGAAGTCATTTAATTAAAATATCAAAAAATCTTACTTTTACTAGATTTTATTTATCTTTAAGAAAGTCTATATAAGGGGATAGGTTTTTTGATAAAAGGAGAATATCACAAGCTCAAGAACCCTAGGGAGTCAGAAAGCACAGCCTCCTCTCTCTCTCTCTCAAGTTTTCCAACACCCGGCCACCCGAATCATACCGAAAATCCCCCGAAATCACCATCTAAACTCGTTTTCCAATCCCCAAAGCATCAATAATCATCAAAGCCCCACAAAACACACCACCAAAACGTGAAGAACAGCAAGAACAACAACCAGAAGCTTGGTTCGAAAGCCCTTCGGGTCTGCCATCAACGGAGCACTCGACGAATCCCGGTGTGAAGAATCTTTGCGAATCCGAAGG